>LPNX010227879.1:94819-139624 GCA_001517045.1 Pseudotsuga menziesii
AGGTATACAAAGTACAATGATCTCCACATAGGCTGAAGATATATAACAGATCAAGATCTCCATAGTGGCTGGAAATATCTGACATATACTGGAACAAGTCACGAGAGCTGAAATCTCATGAACACTGGAACAATCAAGGAGGTAGCATATAGTGGATGCCACCAATCTGGAAGGTATTCTACACAAACCGCTACGAGTACATGTCCTACTATGCGAATAGAGGTGTCGAGGTCGAATATAGTAATCCATCGTCTGATTACTGGTCATTGATGTATACCGTTAACAGACGCGAGATCACCCACCAATAATGAAAATGGGAATCAAGGTACTAGAGTGAAAACTAACAAGTGTGAATAAATGTGTTGAGGTCGAACCCTTGAGAGAATCCATCGATCAGGGGACATTGATGTATTCCCAAAACTGTCGATGGCGAGAGAACCTGCCACTGATGACTGCAAGTCTCAAGGCACTCAAAATGACTCTAGACTCCAATCCTAGAATAAATGATCTGAAGTCGATGGGATGAAATCTGCTGGAAGGAGGGCATTAAGGCATCCCCCATCATCCAACACGAGGTACTCAGCAAGGCTGTATAATATGGAAGAACTCGATCATAAGGTGCACGAACCAGTAACTGTACCAGGAATGGCCGACATGCAAAGTCAAGATAACTGAGGAATGGCCGACTCAGGTTTCAACTTCCTTCGAACAAGAGCATAACGGCGTATGGTGACTGAATGAAGGCAGCATAGACTCGATATACAAACTGGGACATCTCTATGACGCAGGAGGCATCAAGAGAGGCTCCATAGGGACTGGAAGCTTAACTAGTCGGTGGAGATAAAACTCAGATAACGAGTACAGCTCCTAAAGTCAAACTATAACCCAACCAATGGATGTGATATACAATGCTCTGTTCGAAGGCGACACGACTCGACAGCTGCCAAAGATAATATCTTTTCTTGTCCGGCTTTTTGGTTTTTTGATTTTTTTGGTCTTTTTCAGTTATTTGAAAATCTTGAAAAAAGAATAAACTAGCTTTATAGTTACAAACTAGGAGGAGACGAGTGTCATAAAGGCAAACAAACTAGTTCCAAACAGTGGAACATACCTATGCTCAATGCAAGGATACATGTGTAGGGTATCGACACTCGGGGGAAAATCCCCTCCCAGTAAAAAGGGAATCAAGCTGCGAAAGATATAAATAAAGGCTCTGCATGGCTAGACATGAGACAAGCTCGGGCTATATGGCTGAAACGCAATGTCAGGGGAGCCGGCATAAATCTCAATAAGACAGGAAAAGCTCATGATAATGCATTCACAACTCGATATAAGGGGAGTCCGGGGGGAAACAGGCCAGCATAAGATCAAGAGGAGTATGAGGCTCTTGCTAAATGTCATGGCAATACTATACAACGGACTCCCACACCCTAAAGGGGGAAACATCGGCATGGGCACCAAATGCAAATAAGACACTAACTAGGGTACCCATGTAAGGTGAGTCTCCACCACTCACATCATGCCACTTCTATAGCAGCAAGAAGGTTCTGTGACATAATAGAGTGGGTTCGTACCTAAGGATATAGTGACATGGTCATAAGGTCATGCAAAATGAAAACGGTGGTGAACCTAACCTATATGCCAGTATAGACGTTATACCTGAGATCAGTACGAACGGGTCAATCCAAAGGCTGAAACATCACTAAAAACGGTCTTCTACATCACAAATTAGGTCAGAAATGGTCCAAAAAGGTTAAAACGATCAAAACTATAGGAAAGGGGGTAAAAAATTTCAAATATTTGAAAAATTTTCTATAAATAGTAAAAAATATAAATCATTTGAAAACTTTACCCATTGGAGCTCTGATATTCAACTGCAAATTCCAGGAGATTCAGCCGGCGGAATTCACAACCAATTCTTCCAGGTACTTATGTTCTCAGCTTGCATTTCAATACAAATTTTATAATTTTTCATGGACAAATGAATTTTTAATGGCCAAACTTACATGAGCGCCATGGCCCACGCGGATATCGAGTTTTTTTCTGCATATAGGGCTATCTATACGTGGAAAAGGGGCCTGAAACCGCGTACATACGCGGCTGTTTTCAAAACAACCGCGTATGACGCCGTGCACTAAGATTTTAATGAATCTAATGGAAATTTTGGTAAATTTCTCATGCAATATGGTGCTAGAGTGGTGAGAACGCGAGCATGGTGATGTAGAAGACGCAGTAAGGGCTGACAGAATGGCTTAAGAGGCTCTACGAAGATGTGGACTCTACAAGTTTTGGTGCCTAGGAGGCTTGAGGGCCAAACCAGGACTACTACAGATGCTTGTAGACTATTGGGATCCGGACTCAGAGTCCTTCCGGCTAGATGGCATGTTGCTCACCATTGAGGTGGAGGATATCTATTTTATCATAGGTCTATCACGGCGGGGTGAGACAGTGAACCTTCATGCCCGCGAAGGGCCAGGTCATGGGCTGACTATAGATGAGTACATCGCAGTATACTGCTATCCAGAGACAGAGAAGGTGGGGAGCCAAGTCCCCACCAATGCTATATGGGTACTGGGCCTAAAGGACATCTTACTGACGCTGGGCAGGATAGCAGGCTTAGCATCACTCCATCAGGCCTCTTGGCCATTGATGTTCTATGCGGTGGAGTGCATGACACCGACCATCTATGACTGGAGCACATCACTGTTGAGCAACATGAAACATCAGCTCAGTGAGTGCAAGGCAGGTAGGATACGGAACTTCGGGTTCAGTAGTATCTTGAGCACTTTCTTCTTCGAGCGGGTTCCAGGATTGAGCCCTAGAGTGGATGTTCCTCTCCACGGGGTTCGAGATCCGGCCCAACGACGTTGGGTAGACGCGATGCGCAGACTGGGGGGCGGTAGGGTGGCCAACCCCTATCCAGCAGACTTTTTTCCTTGGTGGCGACGATATATTATTTCCATAGAGGACTACCCTTATGCAGGGATCGACTTCCGGGGAGACCCGAACATGCCATTACCACCAGGGTTAGCATATGGAGACATAGGTAACGAATCTCGACCCTAACTCTTTTTAAAAATTTTGAAGTATTTAATTTTTTTTGTGTTTTCATGATTAATGGAATAAAAAAGACATGTTTTTGGGTGACAATACATAGTGACATCTACCATTGATGTGTAGATGTGGGACCACGGCAACCAGAGGGCTTCCCACGTCATAGACGGAGGGGAAGAGGAGACGATATCACCGGTGTGGATGCAGAGCGGATACTCCAAAGCATCCATACCAACTTTGTGCGACTGACTCACAGGATTCCCATGGTGCAAGTTGAGGACTTGCCTGAGGCTATGCAGAGACAGGTGGTTGGTGTACCACACACATGGGTGCGCTTATTTCGGCGGCTAGCTAGAGCCGTGGTGACATGTCATGATCACAACCCTCATCCACCTCAACAGGAGTAGACACCTGGGAGTGTATATATTTTGTACTACTGTGTATATGATGGTGGCTTTCAAATCCCCAATTTTGTATTATGACACTATGTATTACCACATTTTGATGTATATAAAAAAGTTTTGTGGTGATTGGTTTATTTATTTACATGTGTAAACATTATGTTTATGATTAATTTATGATGAATGAAACAAATGCCAATCTAACACATAGTTAGCATATGAGTTAGCAATTTGATTAAAATTTCTCGGAATGTGTATATATGTTATGTTCTCAAATTGTCGTTCTAGCAATCTCACACGTAAGAATCTCCTCAATAATTTCGGATCTCTAACATGGTACAAACCATTTAGCTGTGACACTACTAACTCTGAATCAAGACGTACCTCAAGAGAGAGAACACCATGCGAAATGGCATCCCGTAGAAGCTCAATAACGGCACTATATTCAGCAACATTGTTGGAAGATGGCCGTAGACATACACCTCCTGAAGACAGTACATGACCCATAGGAGTAAAAATCACCCAAGCAGCTGAGGCTGAGTGTTGAGTATGACGGCTTGCACCATCTGCAAATCCTACGAAGGTGGAAGATTCCATTGACATCTGCCACAAGAAATGGAAACTAATCACAAACCCGATCACGATAAACAAGACCTAACTATGCAAAAAAGCTGTACAATAATATACAACAAACAACCTTGGCTAAAGATTATGCATATTATTTTTTAAGATAGAGCCCATTTCTAGGCTCCGCCAAGGCCGTCCCTTCGTAATCGACTAACTCGTAGGCACCCTTCTCTAATACTCGCTTGACCACATAAGGACCACGCCACATAGGATTGAACTTCCCTGCCCCCAAGGGTTCTTTCGATTGATCCCACAAAAGGACCAATTCTCCCTCACTAAACACTCTCGGACAGACAGACTTATCGTATTAGGCCTTCATGCGATGCTTATTAACCTCTAGAGTCACCAAGGCATCTCTATGCTTCTCATCGAGTTGCTCAAGGTGAACCAAACGCTCCTCCAAAGGTGAAGTGTCTGGCAAGAGTTATATGGCTAACTTCAACGAAGGAATCTTGCATTCAACCGGCAATATTGACTCCACTCCATGAACAAGCTGATATGGAGAAAAACCAGTGGCAATATTTACCGCGGTTTGGTATGCCCACAAAGCAGGATACAACATAATATGCCAATTCGTCTTGCTTTGTGCGATGGTTCATTGGAGAATGGACTTAAGTGATTTATTCACAGCTTCAACCTGTCCATTCACTTAAGGATAGTAAGAAGAGGAGTGCTCTTGCTTATATCCTAACTTGGAGGCCAACTCTTCCATCATACGATTCTGAAAGTGCGAGCCATGGTCAGTGACAAGCTCCCTCGGAATCCTGAACCGAGAGATGATTTGGTTGAATACGAAATGAGCGGCTGTCTCACCATCGGATTTTACTGTAGGCATTGCCTCAGCCCATTTCGTGAAGTAATCGATAGCCACAATGATATGATGGTGCCCCCCAGCCGAACCTGGGTTGCAATCCATAAAATATAGCCCCCACTTGGTGAAGGGACCGGTGGTGATAATAGGGTGCAATGGGGCAGGCTTCGAGTGCATGTTACGTGCAAACACCTGGCAAGGGTGGCACCTCTTGACCACTTCAATACAATCCTTGAAGATCGACGGCCAGAAATATCCTGCTCTCAAAATATTTTGGGCTGTAGCAAGCCCAGATAAATGACCACCACACGCCCCTCCGTGGCAATCATTAAGCACTACCTCAGCCTCATCGTGAGTTAAACAATGTCGTAAAAGGGAATCTACTCCACGGCGGTACAAAGTATTGTCCACTATGAGGTAGTTCTTGGAAACGTGACGTAATCGACGTCGCTCATCCCGCGAGAGGTGAGTAGGGGTCCTCTGTGTTTGCAAATATACTATGATATCACCGTACCATGGGTCAGTCGTAGAGATCAAGAAAATGTGTTCATCAACGAACGTATTTTCACATACTGACTCCTCAGCCTCGCTCGAAAAATCTGATATGAGCTCTGCAAATATTAACGATTTCTTCGATTTTACCAAAACAAACTCGAGATCAAATTCTTGCAGAATGACAATCCATTTATTATATTTTCCCCCAATCATCCTACGTGTGAGGATGAACTGAAATGGATTGACATGGGCAACCACCAAAGTCTGGCGAAGGAGAATATAATGTCTCAAACGCTGCACCACATGCACAATGGCCAAGGCACGCTTCTCTACATGAGAATACCGAATCTCTGCGTCAATAAGGTTTCGGTTCAGATAGTATATGACATGCTCTTGGAGCTCCTCATCCTCTTGAACCAAAACCATCCCAATCGTCTCTAAAGACGCGGCCACATATAATAGGAAATCACAGCTATAATCCGGAGGACTAATCACCGGGGCCGATGCTAGAGCTCTCTTAAGGGCATCGAAGGACTCCTGGGCTCACTCATCCCATTCAAAGGGAGTATCCTTTTTCAGGAGACGCATGAAACCTCTAGTCAAATTGGTGAAATTGACAACAAATCTTCGTAGGAAGTTTGCCATGCCTTGCAAACACTGAAGATGACGAATATTTCGCGGGGGAGACAACTAAAGTATTGCCTCCACTTTCAAGGGGTCGACTCTTATACCCTCTTTCGAAACGATAAATCCTAATAAATGACCTGATCTCACACAAAAGATGCACTTATGAGGATTCAATCTAACAGCATAGTGCCGGCATCTTTCGAACACCAATATCAAGTGATAAGAATGACGCATCCTCACACGAGAATGAGCAGCGAGGTCATCCAAAAATACTTCAATAATGGACTTGAGATCATGGAAAATCAAGGTCATCGCCGGCTGAAAAGTAGCTCCGGCGTTTTTAAGGCCGAAAGGCATTTTCTGATAGGAAAATGTTCCCCAAGGAAAAATAAATGCGGTCTTATGTTGGTCCTCAGGTTTAATTTGAATCTGATTATATCCGGAAAAACCGTCCATAAAGGAGAACACCTCGTTACCTGCACACTCATCCAAAATCTGATCTATAAATGGTGTGGGGAAGTTATCCTTAGGACAGGCACGATTTAAATCACGGAAATTAGTGCATATACGGATCGCTCCCTGCTTCTTATCTACCGGAATGGGATTTGAAACCCACTCCATCAAGGGAATGGGATAGATGAAACCTGCTTTCAATAGTTTCTCTATCTCTGCCTTTATGGCGGGTGCTTTCCTAGGATTTACCACGCGTAAACGCTATCGAACAGGCTTCGCATTGGGGTAAGTTTTAATCTCGTGTTCGACAATCCGAGGGTCAATCCCTGGCATCTCATCGTAAGACCAAGCAAAAACATCGCGGAATTCCTTGAACAGCTCGGTATACTCACGAATCTCATCTTGGGAACAATCCGCCCCAATGTACACATTCTCAAACATACCAAGGTTGCGAGAAATGTTGATAGGCATAGTTGATGATATGTTTGCCATGTTTCCATCAGCCATCTGACCAGGAGAGCTTAATGGAATCATGGGCCTACCAGCTTTTTGTCTAAGAATCTCCCTATAATCCTCATGCTCCAACAAGTCAAGCTCTGGAAGGAAATATGGTCTATGATGGAGTTCCTCCCATGGTGGCTCAACTCCCGACATAGCCTCGATGATCGCTTCATCTGAAGGGAAAACCGTATCAAGACAATCGTGGGCATGAGAAGACTGTACTGCCCATGCAGGCAGAACATAGGGGTCTTCTTCCTCTGTCCGTGAAGAAGAAGAACAAGGCTCTGCAGCAGATTGAAGATTATCTTGGTAAGCAATCATGGCTGCAGGCAACGGCACACTCGTCTCAACGGCATCACTCGAAGAACTCGGTGAAGGAAGAATCCAAGGATCTCCCATATGACTTGTGTGAAAAGGCACCAATCTCGTAGACGTGGAAGCACCATTGAAACTAGCTCCTATCATGAGGATGGGTGTAGGACAACTAAAGGTTCCCATGAGGGAAGGATACATACCTACACCGACACTCCCAGTTGCCGGCTGGGAATGTTCAACTTTCGGAACTAAAGCTTCCGAAGATGCACTAATAGGAGGATTCTTGAATGACATCTGATCAATCGTCACAATCTTCCCATTATGAGGAAAGCATACAACGTGAAATACGGAAGACGCAATGGCTTGCATACTATACATCCAATTCCTTCCCAGTAAGAGATTGTAGTCAAGGGGCGCATCAACCACCTCAACCTCTATCGCAACGGTCTTCCCCCCCAAATGGACTTTAAGAGAAGGAAGGATACCATGCGGCCTAAAATATCTCCCATCAAAAGCAGTTAACATGGTCGTAGACTTTGACAACTCAGGAGAACTAAGACCCTTCCAACAAGACAAAGACATCACAGAAGCAGCAGCGCCCTCATCAATCACAGTGCGCTTGACAATCATATTAAGACATTCTACATGCACCAAAAGGGACACATAGTAGGGCAAGCGAGGCCGATGTCCTGCGGTTTCAAACTTGATCACTGAGGAAGAATCATCACCATTCACACCAAGAGTGGAAAGCAAATCCTTCCTTTGCGACGGACAACTCTGAAGCACCTCCAATGCAGACATCGCACAAGGAGTATGACCCAAGTCCTCGACAACTGAATAGTTCTGGGCGGCTCGGGCATTTGGATTATGCCCCGAACGCTTAAGTACCCCCTTAGGAATGTGAGGTGCAGCTTCAGGTTTGTCCACAGGTTTCTTAATACGCAAAGGAGTTCCTTGTGGATCAGGTTCTTTACCTGGGCTGGGTTGTGACGAAGAATAATCTTTCGCACGTGTCACAACTTTCGCGGCACGGACCATATTAATGCACCCACGACCACTAGTTTCAGGTGGATCATCATCACTAGATTGATCATGGGACTTCGAGTTCATATTTTGGTTATGCGGTAAAGGGTTTGTTAACACACCTGGGCCCTGTTCTATGAACTTCGAAGCTTCATCCATCCTAGGGCACAAGTAAGTGAGGTGATCGTCCTTACAAAGATTGCAAGGAAACTTAACCTTACGCTTATTCTGCTTGTCCCCCCCAGCATTTTTATTGTTCTTGTCATTATTGTTGGCATTCTCATTTTTATTCCCACCCTTCTTATTATTGTTTTTACCCTTTTTTCTATTTCGTCTAGGTTGTTGGTTACCTTTCTGGTCGGACGATTGCACAGCAAGTACATTCACCGTTTGGGCGGGCTGAGACGAAGCCGTAGCTTGTCCCGAGGTAGATTGGTTGATTGACAATTGAGAAACTTGTTTCACAACCGAACCTGCAGGTTTCTTACTTGCACTACCCACAATGCCATCGGCATGTGGTCCAGGTTTGACCTTGGGATCGAAACTAGAACGAGGGGGATTAGGTATAATCTCATATAACAAACCAGACTGAGCATAGATCAAGTCTAGTTCCTGCGCCCTAAAGATGGCTTGTTCTTCATTTTGCACTCCGGATGTGGAGACATCCTTCGCGATATATGGTAATAATGATTTGAGGAACCACTCAAGGAGGAATTCTGGTGGTATAAAGGCTTTGATTAATCTCTTCTGTCTACGCCACTCCTGAATATGATGAGAAATATTGGTGGCTTTATCTTGCCGAAATGTCGACAAGAGTTCAGTACCGACATCATATCGTACTGGTAGCTGGAAGTGATTAAGGAAATTCATCGCAACGTCGTCGAACAAAGTAAAGGCACCCCTAGGTAACTCTATGTACCATTTCGCCGCAGGCCCTGTAAGGGTGCGTTGAAATAGTCTTAAGCGGACCGAGTCCTGATGCAATGAATTGGAAGAGCACCATAGGTGGAATGTCGTAACGTGTTCACTCGGATCCTCTCCTAGTTTGCCTTCGAACTTAGGTATGTCCGAAGGAAGCTTGGTAGGGACAGCCGGCCAAGCCGGGTCATGAGCCACAGGATCGTTCGTAAGTCTCGACAAGTCAGGTAAATTGAGTGTCGCGAGGAAAGGGAGCTTAGCATGATGAGGTTTAGGGACCGCTCCCTGGTTCACATAGGATTGATTACCACCATGACCTTGGCCATAGTGACCTCCTCCTGTATGACCCGTATAGGGTGCCGTGGAAGTCGCATAATGAGGTGGACCTTGACTAGTAGGAGCTACAAAGCCATAGTTGGGAGAGTAAGCAGGTTGTGAATACCCGCCTCCATAAGGTTGAGAGACCTGTCCATACTGTGCCCCATAGTAGGGTCCATAAGTCATCGGCTGCGATGGCCCATGAGACACTCCATAGGTAGGAATATACATTCCGGAAGTAGGGATATAGATACCAGAAGTAGGGATATATGTCGAAGAAGTAGCAACTGGACCTCTAGAAACATGAACATAACCCCCCGAAACAACGGGTGGTATGTAGAATTGAGACACAACTGGTCTCGTAATCACAGTACGGATCTGACTCGTAGCTACATGATGACTCGAAGGACCACGAGAGTAAGGTGGAGGATTCGCATTTGAAGAACTCGGAAGCGAGGACGAAGGAATCTCTGTAAGAAGATATGTGCTAGTGCCTATCGTCACTCGTTTAGAACCTGGTATCACTATGGGATCACTAACTCTAGACCTAGAAGGTACATAAGATGGAGCTTCCACCACTGGGATGGAAGGTGCAATGTGACTAGTACTCCCAAACCTCTCCGCAAGGTAAGGCATGGGAATGCCCCCAGGTATAGTGTTAGGATCAAAATCGGATTCAACATGAAATGTCAAATCGTGCATAGGAAAACTAGTGGTAACATAACCACCATAGCTAGTGCTAGGAGGGTCAAAATGAGTCTCGGCATCTTCCGGCATTCCATACCGGTATCTAGTCAATGGGGAATCTGGCCTAGTAAAAGTAGGTCTATCATGTAAAGATCCTATCTGGGAAATAACGGGACCAATCTCAGCTAGGTCAGGTGAGGGATCATATGTAGGAGTAAGTTCCCCATCGTCAATACGAATAGGAGGAGGTGGGTCAGGAATAATCTCTAAATGATCCTCCATGGTGTGTGAATCAATGTGTGACACAGTCCGCCTGGACCGACTAGGCCCCTCTCCCAAAGGAGGAGGAGAAGTGGAAGGCGGAAGTCCTGCTAACCAACGAGAACGGCGTGGAACCGCACCCAACTCCACAATGACTCAACAAAAAAAGCAAAGACTCTCTATTTACGTCAACCTAGGCCAACTAGCATACACAGAGCAATCACTATCAAATCTAAAGCCAAAAGCAAGAAAACAAGGGCTGGATAAGTGAGCTCCCAAATGTGGCCGGTATGTCTCGCCCAGGAGAGGCTTGAGAGGCCCTTGTCACCACAAGCGAAGGTTTGAAACCAATTATTATGGCCCTCAGCTTCAATGCGTATAGCGACTGTGCTGTCTGACCCCAACCTGGCCGGGACACATGCAGAATAACCTCTACACGTACCCCCTCGATATCCTAGGTAAGGTCACTAAGGTCACCTCGATATAATCAATGCTCAGGCGGACAGTTGCAGGCGGGATTGACCGTATGGGCAGGGTAGCAAAGCCCGAAACTCCCAAAAGATCCCCCAGATACGAATACAATCCTGGCTATATCGTCGGTGCTACACAGTTACTGACCAGGGGTTATCCCAATCAACAACCGCTCACACTACCTAGTGCTTGACTCCCTTTTGAGAGGAGCTTCCTGAGAATGCTGGTTATATAAAGGATTTCACACACTCCCTAGACAGACACCTAGTTGTTGTAGTTTAGTGATCTTGGAGAATTAACTTTCAATGAACTATTCCAAGATCCTAAAACCTAAGCTTGTTGGTGCACCCTGAAAAGAAAAAGAGTGTAATTCATTTTATTTAGCGTTGATTTTAGTTTGGCTTTATTTACTCAAAAATAGGATATGGTCGTGCAACTAATGGTGTTATGATGCAACAAGAAGTAAAATGCACACCTAACAATCAATGCAAATGCATTGCGTCCATGAAAACAGGGTATGCATACTACGTGATTGCACAATTTCTTCTTCAAAAGCTGAATGCAAATTTCCCTATATGAATTCCTAACTATTACTCCAAAGCAAATCTAGATCTAATGCAAGTACAATGCAAAATGCATAATGCAATGCGTGATGATAAGCAAATATTTAGGATTTTTTGAAAATAAAGAGATACAAAAAGCAAGAGAATATTCTAACCACCCTAGACTCTGCAAGCACACATAAACATCATTCTAGCAAAGAACTAAGGCAAAAGGACTCTAATGCACTAATCTCAAACAAAAAATCAAAGATGCCATGATAAGAACTTTCCTAAAAAAAAATTTATGCTAAAAAACGTTTCTGGTAAAAAACAGGGGCCTTAACAGACTCAGGCAGCGCCAAAGGAGACTCAGGAACTAACAGCATTCACCCAGCAATCCACAATCTTCCAAAAAAAGGTAAAAAACTAGGGTATATGCGACTGTGCGCAGTGAACCCGCGTGTATACGTGGAAATTCCAGAGGAACCCGCGTGTATACGCGACTGTAAATGACAAACCCGCGTACAGGAAGAAAAAGATGCAAAAAAATTTAGGCAAACAGACAGGCTGAGACTAAATTCACACCAATCAGGCTCTACCAGGCATAAATGCCCCCATACCCGACACAGAAACAAGAGAGAGAGAGAGCACTTCAAATACATTGAATGCCAAAAGATCAACCCCCAAAGGACAATTACTAGGAACTCCCCAACGGAGTCGCCAATTCTGTTACGGAGAGAAATTCCTATGGATTGGGGTACCACAACAGACAGCTAGACTCTAGAAATAAATCTTTCCCAATATGCAATAGAAATTAAAAAACATCTAACACTAAAGGATCGAACCTCGTACCTTATTCTGGACGGTTGAAGTAGATCCCCGTTGAGCTTTCCAATCTTCAGCTTGAATTGTTATAGCACGTCCTCAACAACAAGTAAAAAATACAAGCATACTATATTTCATGGTGTTAGATCTATTCTAGCATATATAATCAATAATGTATAAGCAGTTGACATATTCCAATGGATGCAACATTCATTCAAATACACATTACTGGACAGGAAAAGATATTTCTATTAATATGAATCAGAGATTACAAGTGACAACCTCTGATGGCACGTCTGCGAACCGGAGAAACTGAATCCCCCACTTGGGCCTCCACCACCTCAATCCTCCATCACTCCGATAGCAATCTCACTAACAAAGGAAAGCTTGGGAAGAGCACAATAGTGCTCCAAAGGGACAAAGGGATGCAGAATCAAGTATAGTTCTGGCAACAATGGACTATAGTTTCGGTACTCTCAATTCTCTCTCATGCTTTCAATGTCTCAATGGTTCCTTATATAGCTTTCCAAAGTGATACTGAAAGGTCGAATCCGTGCGATCTCAAGGCATATGGAAGGCCAGGATTCATATGAGTCAGATTCAAGGCAAGGAACGGTCCAACAGTTTTGGATTATGCACACATCCCGATGTACGTGACTATAGAGGGAATATCCACATATGTACACGGTTATCGGGGAAAAGGACGCGTATATCATTTTTGTAATGTTTTTAGGGATGGTCAATGATACATCAAAAGACAATAAATGGTCCATAGGGAATAATGAGTCTGCAGCGGGATAGGGGAAGGCCATACAATGTGTGATTCACCTAGTGTGGTGAAATCCTCTATAACACCATCGAGGACCACAAAAGATACATATAGAATATTCTTCGAAGTTACAATATTTCAACACTCCCCCTTAACGAGAAGGGTATTCTACAACAACAACAACAATATTAGGAGAGGACATCATCAACATCATCAGGGTAACACATCTAGAAATCATTGGAATATTTTCAACATCATGTAGTCTTCATCTTCAATATTCAGTCTTCAGCCACATCAACACTTTGACCACTTCGATCAGTAGCAATCTTTGACTTCTTCGATCAGCAACAATCTTCAACACTTTGACCTTTCAATTAGCAACATCATCTTTAGCTCTTTGACCTTTCAATCAGCAACATCATCATCAACTCTTTGACCTTTCGATCAGCAACATCATCATCAGCTCTTTGACCTTTTGATCAGCAACATCATCATCAGCTCTTTGAACTTTCGATCAACAACAACATCATCAACTCTTTGAACTTTCGATCAGCAACATCATCATCATCATATTCTGATCTTTCGAACAGCAACATCATCATCGTCATACTTTGATCTCTTGATCAGTACGTCATCATCATCATACTCTGATATTTCGATCAGTACATCATCATCATCATACTCTGATGTTTCAATTAGTAACATAATTATGAAAACATCATCATCATCAAAACATCATTATTATCAAAACATCAACATCATCAAAACATCAACATCATCATCATCAAAACATCAACATGATCCTTCCTTTCGGAATTACGGGATCAACATGTCTGTGGTACTCCGACGATCCTTCCTGTCGAAATTACGAGATTTAGGTCTTTACGAAGTTACTAACGATCCTTCCTTTCAGAATTATGGGATCAACACATCTGTGGAAATCAGACAATCCTTCCTATTGGAATTACGGGATCAATTCAATGATCCTTCATTTCGGAATTATGGGATTTAGGTCTTTACAGAGTTACGAACGATCCTTCCTTTCGGAATTACGAGATCAACATAGTTGTGGAACTCAGACAATCCTTCCTGTTGGAATTAGGAGATAAAGTCTTTACGGAGCTACCAATGATACTTCCTTTTGGAATTACAGGATTTAGGTCTTTACGGAGTTACTAACGATCCTTCCTTTCGGAATTATGGGATCAACACAGTTGTGGAACTTAGACAATCCTTCCTATTCGAATTACGGGATCAAGTCAGTGATCCTTCCTTTCGAAATTACGGGATTTAGGTCTTTACAGAGTTACTAATGATCCTTCCTTTCAGAATTATAGGATCAACACATCTATGGAACTCAGACAATCCTTCCTATTGGAATTACGAGATCAAGTCAATGATCCTTCCTTTCAGAATTACGGGATTTAGGTCTTTACGGAGTTACTAACGATCCTTCCTTTTGGAATTACAAGATCAAGACATCTGTGGAACTCAGACAATCCTTCCTATTGGAATTACGGGATCAAGTCAATGATCCTTGCTTTCAGAATTATAGGATTTAGGTCTTTACGGAGTTACTAACGATCCTTCCTTTCGAAATTACGGGATCAACACAATTGTGGAACTCAAACAATCCTTCCTATTGGAATTACGAGATCAACACACATTCTCAAGTACTAAAGTCACTGGATCTATTTTGAACCGAGGTCTAAGGATGATAAAATCCTACCACCTTCTCAATGACCGAAGTTCACCAGATCCGTTCTGAACCGAAGTCCAAGGATGATACAATCCTACCACCTTCTCGATGATCGACGTTCACCAGATCCGTTCTGAACAGAAGTCCAAGGATGATACAATCTTGCCACCTTCTTGATGACCGAAGTTCAAGGATGATACAATCCTACCACATTCTTGATTACTAAAGTTACACCAGATCTGTTCTGAACTGAAGTTCAAGGATGATACAATCCTGCTACATTCTTGATGACTGAGGTCACCGGATCACTTCTGGACATATGTCCTGGGATGATACAATCCCTCTTCATTCTTGAAGACCGAGGAATCAAGATCACTTCTGGACATATGTCCCAGGATGATACAATCCCTCTTCATTCTCAAAGACTGAGGTCTCTGGATCACTTTAGGGCAAGTGCTCAGGGATGATACAATCCCACTGCAACATCACTACTCCCCCTTTCGAGGAAGGTCTTTTCGAACAACACCAAGCTTGTCTCAAAAGTGTTTGAACTTTACTCGAGACAGAGGCTTCGTCAGTACATCATCGTCCAAACCATCATCATCTACATCTTCAGTATGTGAATACTGAACTATCACCATCTGTATCTCCAGTATGTAAATACTGAAACATCATCTATATGTTTAGTATGGGAATACTAAAATCATCATCATCTATATCTTCAGTATAGAAATACTGAAACATCATCATCTACATCGTATCTTGTATGTAGAAATACTGGATTTCTATGTATTACGATGGAACACAGGGTTCTCTATCATCACAACTCTGGTTATCACATAGAATCATTGTAGTATCCATCTTTAGGTCAAAGAGACCTGATATCATATTTCGAAGCCATATGACTTCACAACTTAGCAGAGAAATATGCTATGTATTCTGCTTTAGCCGTGCTAAGAGAAACACTGGACTGTTTCCTACTAAACCATGAACTCATAGCAGACCCAAAAGAATCTACCTGATGTGCTTTTCTTGTCTGAGATACTTCCAGCCCAATCTGCATCTGTGTGGCCATACAATCTATACTCATGGCTACCATCATAGTATAAACCAACGTCTATAGTCCCTTTCAGATATCTCATCACATGTTTTGCAGCTACTAGGTGAACCCGTCTTGGTTGAACAAGATATTGACTTAAGGTGTTCACAACAAAACAAATGTCTAGTCTGGAATTTGTTAAGTACATCAATGATCGAATGATCTATCTGTAATGAGTCACATCCACTAACTCTGATGAGTCATCAGCTAACAGCTTCAGGTTGGAGTCCATGCGTGTGGCCATGAATTTGCATTCCAACATATTGAATCTCTTCAATATCTCTACCACATACTTTCCCTGGTTGAGAAATATTTCTTCTAAACTTTGCCATACTTCCAGACCTAGGAAATAATGCATTAACCCAAGGTCTTTCATCTCAAATTCTTCTGCTAGTTTCTTCTTGCTTTCCATGATCTGTTTCTCATTTCCTATCAAGGAAAAGTCATCCACATATAATAACAGGATGACAATTTCATCTTCTACAACCTTGAGATAAAGGTTAGAATCAACTTTATTCTTGGTAAATCCCATGCTCGACAAGAAACTATCTATTCTTCCATACCAAGCTCTGGGAGCTTGCTTCAGGCCATAGAGGGCCTTCTTCAACTTGCATACTTGATTCCATCTGTCTTCAACTTCAAATCCTTGTGACTATTCGATGTAAAACTATTTCTCAATCATACCATTAAGGAAGGCTTGTCTTTACTTCATCATGGAAGAAACTACCATCATGGTTCTGAAGGAAGTGTACCTTGCTTCCTGGAGTAAGTGTCTCTTTAGAATTAATTCCCTCTTTCTTATAGAAACCTCTGGCCACAAATATTGCTTCATACTTCTCGATACTTCCATCAACTGCATGCTTTATTTTGAATATCCATTTGGAGGATACTATACTCTTTCCTTCTAGTTTGGGAACTATATCCCATACATCATTCTAGTATTCTTTCATCATAACATCTTCCATGAGTTCATCTTGTCAGGTCATCAACATATCCTAGTCTTCTTCATTCAACCTTGAAGGTTGGAACCCACCTTACTCTTGGTAAAGTCTCGATCCATCACGAAGCTATCCATCATGTTGCACCATGTCGAACTCAGATGCCTTCTCTAGTCACTCCCCCTGAAGTGGAGTATCATCTTCATTCTGTACAAGTGGTTCTATGCTTGATATATACTTCTAGTAGGTCTGGTCAATAAAGTATGTTATGTCATAGTCTATTCTTTTAGAGGCAAATCACGAACATTGCTTTGTACACTTGTTCTTATAGATCCATAGATACTATGTACTTCCTTTTATGTCTCGAAATAATATCGTATACATCATTCCCCATGATTCAACTGTTATTCTTTGATCATAGCTTCTTTCATAGCATTCTTTTCTTCATATTGAGTTATCTCTCGTACCCATGGTGGATCTACCTGTCTCTGAAGATCTTTCTTTCGTCATGGTGTCTCTGACCCTAGGAGCTTCAGATTCATGTTTATTGGAGTGAATTTTGAATTGTCATCACTTTTTCTTCAGAATAAGTCTCATCCTTGTTTTCTTGTAGGAGGTTGTTCAGGACCTTTCCTAGAATTTAAATGCACCAATTTGCATGGTTAGAACTATTTCATAAAACATATGCATAATGACAAATTCTTATGCATCATGCAACTATTTAGCCAATACAACATTCATCCATATCTCACAGAAACTTTCTAGATGCCTTCCATCTCTACCATGACATCATTGAGATTGTGCACTAATCCAATATGTCAGCAAAGAGGTTTCATTCTAGATAAGTAGCAATGGAGAGATGTATAGCACCATGAGCTACTTACCGATCACATGTATATTAGTAGTATACAGTCATTAATGCAAAAAATCTATCATGCATAACACATCAACTGAATATAATCAAATGCATAACAAAACAATATCATTAAATGACAATTGAATACTTATATTTTGTTTGTTTTATGGGTAGACTCCTTCTTGATCATTCTCCTTCATCATCTTCTTCATTCATGAAATCATCATTTCTTATCCAAATGATAATATGGATAAGAGGTTCGTCAAGAATTGAGTTCTTCATATTCCTCATCGCTTGAGGGATCTTTTTTGAATGGTGAGAGCTTGATCTTCAATTTGCTCCCATCTTTCTTCTTCTCTTCTTAGAGTCAACTGAAAGCAATCACTTCCTTCTGGAACACATTCCTCGCATGAATGAATCACATGATCTTGGGAGGCCATTCAAGGTGGCTATCACCACTTCTGCATTCTCCGCTTCTTCTTCTACCACTTCAAGATGTTTTTCATTATGGATCTTCACATTCTTCAAATGTTTTCTCGAAGCCATCTTCTGATTTATGTTATTATATTCAAATAGCTTGATCAAGGAATAAAACATCTTTGGTGTCTTTAGGGAAGACACTTGTGTTACAAGTTGATCTGTGATTTAATCAACAATGATCTTCTTGGCCTTGATCAAGTTCTTCTTGTGTAAGGATTTGAGCCTCATCTCCTTCTAGAACTGGAACCTCTCTACTCATGAAGGTGTCCAATTCATTTTCTTTAGAGAGATCAAATTATTCCATGCTTGGAAGTTTTCAACTTCACTAAGACTATCATCAAGCTGATGTGATAGATCACTTTGAAATGAGAACCTCAAATTCAAATAGCAAAAAATTAGATCTTACCGATTTGAGGTGTCCGTCCTGCTTCCGGAGCTAGTTGATCTAGGGTTTGTCAGAGAAACACTAATTTTCAAAACTTGGAATATTTCATATCTGATTGGATAGAAATATATATCTCTTCAAATGGAGCTGTCCAATGTACTCCTTTTTTGAAAACAGTGGAGGGAAGCTCCCGGAACAAGAAGCCCTACTTTTCTAATTTCTTCTGTAGAAATGCCTGTTACTGTTTCTGTGATATCTCCAAAATTACTGCTCCTCTATGTATAAAATTTATCACTAAGGTAACCTTGCATGTTCCTGATACAAAACAATAGGTTTCACCAATTGGGATTTATGAGTATTTTCCCAAGGTGACCTGTTACAAGACTGTTTAGAACAGTGAAGTTGTACAGAATGTCATGTGTCATTGGTTCATCCTCAGGTTCTGAAAGTCATACCACAGAAACTAAATTCTGTACTATTTCTAGAACATCTTCAGGAATTCCATTTGGACCTCTGTAGCCCACGCTACAACAATTCTCCCCAGGTATCCTGTTTAGGGATGAATTCTGGAAGAGGCTAGAACCCTAACTTGGAGGGGTCATATCTCCCAGAATATAGAGAATCTGAAGCTGCATTTTGGACACAATGTAAATAAAGACTTTATATTCAGCCTCCACAATTTTCAACTCCTGATACTTCACCAATTTGAGGATAAAGAAAATGTACCAAAACTTAATAGTTTTAGTATTTAAGGTTTTTCTGGCTCGGGGTCAAACTAAGGTTTGACTTTCCTGAAGTTTCACCCAACCAAAAATATTCATCTAGGTATCTAAACTTCTATTTTCATGAGGATATAAATCATATTCCATGCTCACTCAAAAATTATTCTTCTGCAAGAAGCCCTAATTTCTTTCGAGGAGAGAGAGAGGGCTATTTTTCCTTGTGAAAGCTGTCCTATTTAGGTTAGCTCTGATACCATGTTAAATTTTCATATGCTTATCTAAGACATCAGTATTTCATTTCATTTTCATAACAAAATCATATAAATAGGATCACTGAAAGAAACAACATCACAAGAACAACACAGATTTATCCTAGGAAAACCCTAAAGGGAAAAACCCAGCAAAAGCTTCCTCAATATAGATGCCCCAAAAAGGTAAAAGATAAAACCAACAAGGAGATCAAAAACCTGATCCTCCTCCTTCTCCAGCTACTTCTCTCCCCCATAAGTTTTCTACTCAAGTGAGTGTGTGTGTTACAAATGAGGAGCGCTACACCTCTATTTATATTCATTCGTTCACTTCAATTAACTCATCTGACATGTAGGCTCGAGTTAATCATGTAGGCTCGAGTTAATCATGTAGGCTCGAGTTACACATGTAGGCTCAAGTAACCACACTAGGGTGCTAATGACCCACCTTTACAATTAGACGGGACAACCTCATGACTCTTATTAGTTCTTCCGATTATAAGCATCAAGGTACAAGATAATACAAGTGGTTCTCCCGGTAGGACCATCGGGGACCACAAAAGATACATATAGAATATTCTTCGAAGTTACAATATTTCAATATATATTAGTGATATCCACTTATAAATTGAACATTAGGTTACCAAACAATTTTTGACATAGTCATTGACATCCAAATGGTCACTGGATATGCACATCATACATTGGGGTCCCAATGAATTTCTCTTCATTTACATTTCTGAAAGGATATGTATAGCTTAATGCTTATATTTTCTTGTCCAGGATACAGTCTTCTAAAGGTTCATGGTTACCATGTATAGTTATCTCATACTATTATAACATGCATGGCATAAATTTGTATATTTTGGGATAACAAGTGCAGCTACTATTGTAAGTGGTTTAACAAACAATTATTACTAATAAAATTTCCATGTATACAACTTTTCCTGAATTTTGTAATGTTCATTATGTACCTCAACATTTAGGTGTTGTACTTCAAGAACTATCTCATTTACCAAACCATTTTGAAATATTTAAATTATTGAAGAACCCTCTAGTGAACCCTTCTACTCAATTAAATACGTCTCCATAGGTTGTGATTTTTTCTCAACCAATTTACTACAACCCCCTATTGCACCCTTCCTATGAAAAATAATATAATCCTAGAGTTTTGGTATCAATTTTGGAAAAAACTGATAATAGTATAGAAATAAGCAAACATGAATGAGCTTACCTTGGTTAGTATCTTTTAGCACCATATAATTTTCCTATGGTTGAGGTAGGAATTCACAGGGGTAACCATTTCAAACTGATATTTAGACTATACAATAACCAGTACATTCAATGAGTGCCCTCTCTGTCATAAAACCAATTCACATATGTATATGGATTTAAACAAGCATGCAGAAGGATGGATTTCTGATATAAACTCGGTGTTGGTTGATTTAATAATGGTAAAATAGAAAGACAGGAAGAGTCATTGGGAAATGGAGTCAAATACTGAATCAATCAAGGGTATTACAGTGAAAAAGAGAGGGGAATATCCTTTGCACTCTAAGGAAAAGTAAGTGTCATAAATAGTCAAATATCTTGAATGGGTGATAGGAAAAGGAGGAGAAGCTGAGTGAAACAAGAGGCACCTATCTGTGGATGAATCTCTTGCACCACCTTTATCAGTAACACTAATAAAAACTAATAAATGATAGAGAACTTAATTGGGATTGAATTCTATAAAAGTTATAGTAAACACATAAAAAATGTAGCATCTGAGATAAGGAGCATCTAAGGAAACAAATTCCTCATTTGCAACTAAAGCGCATTAGTAGAAAAACACAGAAATTATAATGAGAAAACAAGAGAACAGACTGAATGTAGAACACTATGATGAATCTCAAAAACACAGAGGAATGTTTCTCATTGACACTTTGTTATCAACCCAAATGGCACTTCTCCGTCCGAGTGCTGACACTTCATTTGTTTTTACACAAAAGGACACTATAGGATTGAAGGTTGCCTAAACACTATAGATGGGCATGACATGAGATGCATTTACCCTCCAACCAGCTTGCCATTTTACTTTTCTATATGTTGATTTCTACATGCAACTATCTCCATTGAAGCTCGTGTACATACGTGACTATGTTCGTTGACATTTCACGTACTGTATGTGACTATTCCCACTGCAACCTGCGTAGAGATCTATACGTGGGTTTCCCTTAAAGCAACTCACGTGTCAAACACTGGTTTCCAGTATCAATAGTCATGTACACATCCATTCGACATTGAAAATAATAAAACATGATTAATGGAAATTAGTTGATCCCCAATCATTAACCATCTCAATTGTCTCAACCTCCTCAACCTTCGCAACTGCTCTATTTCCCAAAGTATAAATAGAGGCCTTGGGGAGGGAATTAATCAATAAATCTTGGAGAGCAAAGTTATGCTAGTGGTGTATCTTCAGAAGTACTTAGAGAAGCAGAACTCAAATTCCTTTGGTTGTAGAGGAGTCCTTGTCTGAGGCATTGGGTTGTATACTTATCTCAATCACTGATTGTTAATAAAGAGAATTCTTCTTCCAAATTTGTGTTGAGTCTCTTTCATGTATCATGGTTGATGCATATATTTGATTAAGAACTATATATGTTGTTTATCTAACCTGTCATATATAGATGTATAAGATTGTACTTGGAGAATTTTCTCTTTGCAGGTGAAGAAGGTGCATCCCTGAAAGCTTTGGAGAGAAGCAGAGCGGGAGAAGACAATGCTTGGATCAACCGTTAGTTATTGGGTGAGTCCAACATTTCTTGCTATTTCCTTTCTATACTTTAAAGATAATTGTTTGTAAGTTTTAGAAGTAATTTGGTAACCCCATACCCTAGGTTACAAGGGTGTTTATTCCTGAACAACAGAACTGGCGACTCTGCTGGGGAGCCCAGACTGCTGTGGGTTATTTATGTTGACCATTGTCTAGTCTTTGCCTTGATTCAGTGTGTGGTGTCTTGTATTGGCTCATGCTTAGAGTGGTGTTTTAAGACCTTTAAAATTTTTCTTTTTATTTGAAAATTTTATACCTGTACGTAGTTTGTTGTTGCACACAGTCATGTACAGTACGTGGGTTTCCCTTGTACACAGTCGTGTACAACCCTGAGCATTAAAATTTTTGGGTTAGGGTTTCCTTGTCCTTGTCCTTCTATAAATTTTGTTTGTTGATTGGCCTTCCTTATAAGAATTGCACTGTGAGTTTGATGACCTTATTAGCCACACCTTGGGCTTTCTTGTAAATCCCTTGAGTTATTATTCTTTGGATTGTCTTTATGTTAGCAACCTGAAGTGGATTTTCCTATTGGGTTATAGGTTCAAGTGTTGGTTGTTTGAATCAGTGATCAAGGTTCCAGACACTATATATCCCATTCTATTTTTGAATAGTATTGGTCTTCCACTTGCCTTTGTTTGATCTCAGTGATTTTCATTCATTGTTTCCACCCAAGCTAGGGTTCCAAGTCTTCCTTAAGTGGTTGAAATTTGGTTTTATGAATCTACTTTAATTCATTTTCCTTACTTTATATAGCTAGTTTATTCAAGCATACTCAAGTATTGTGCATTTAGGTGCATAGTAGTCTTTGAGCAATTTGAAAGTGACAAGAAAATAGTAGAATGTTTTACATTTGATTTGCATACAGTAGTTTTGTTTTCAGTTTTTAAATATAATCTCAAAAAAATACAAAAATATAGTCTTAGTGCTCTATTTATTGTTGCATTTTCATCAGTTTAAATTTACAAAAAAATGAAAAGAGAAGCTTGTTTTTTTTAAATAGTGATAATTTGATTTGGATGTATACACCTTTTGTTCAAGCATGAGGCCGCGTGGAGGCATTGGATTGAGGAGATAACCCTCCTATTCCTTGTTGAGACGTAAACCAGGGTTTTTACGCACCTGGGGATTCTATCCTAGATAGCGTTTTGGGCTCATCTACCCTGCCCATGCATAAAAATTAGGCTTGCGACTGTCGCCCCAGACTATTGGTATAGTTAAGGTAGCCCCTAGTCTCTTGACATCTAGGGTTCATACATAGGTAAACCTGAAGGCTATTTCTAGTTCACCTTGGATGGGCTTGGAAGGTAACCCTTATTGAAAGTGTAGGAGGGCGGTGGGTGATTCCTGCGCTTGTGCCAAAGAACCTCTTCAAGGATTCAAAGCAATTGTCTTTCATCTTTATTTAGGAAATTATATCTTTTACCCTTGTTAACTATTGAGACTTTAGGAGTTTTCATAGTGATTGCTCTATGGTTTGTCTATGTTTAGCTGACCTTAGGGTTTGAACTGTCAAATTTACAATCATGGAGGACCAACCTATCAGAATGTCACAAAGGTTGCAAAACCTTCCTCCTCTCATCACATTGAAACCTCCACCTCCACCTCAAAGGTAGAGATTGGACACAGATGGTTCATTTCAATCGATAAGAGTTAGTGAAGTTCTGGGTGAACTAGAACTTAGGGAAAACCCTTTTGATTTAAATACAGTTGAGATAGAATACTTCCAGGCTGATGAGTTTGCAAGGAATTTTAATACACCCTTGACTAACTTAAATGATCCTGTGATCGTCCAGGTTCATCCTTTTAATCCACCCATGATTGGTGTCCCTGTGGGCAGGATAATGTCTACTACAGGAGAAAGCTCTTTTGTTTCCACCTTACCCGCTCTGGCTGATGGAGTGCTACCTCCCCCGGTAAGTGCCCCTAGATCAAACATACCTACTACGCCCTTAACTCTAGTAATCTAGGCAGTTCAACCATCAGTTCCCACAAGCCTAGTAGGTGCTTCTAGTGGTATGGTTACTGGGATTCCTAGTATACCTAGCATTCCTTCCCCCACACACACTACCTAGAGTGGTCCAGTAGGATCCTTGGATTTTGTCCAAGGATTTCCTTGGAATGGGGGTCACATTCCCCTATCCACTCCATACATAGGCCCGTCACCCTCTTATGTAGGGGTGTAGTTTGGAAACACTAACCCTTACGGTCAAGGTTTTCAAACTCTAGTTTTGGCTTCATTCATGAGCTCTCCCTTTTCGTTGTTTAGCAGAGGGATACTTGCTACTGTATTTCAAACCACAGTTTCGATCGGGGTAGCCAGAACCTCTTATACTGCACCTCACACTAACAATCCTATGGCTTACAGATGGAATCCATTTCAAAGTAGCCCATCCACTTCACAACCAGCGGCAGGGGGAAACCCCACCTTCACATATGGGAATTTGGGGGCAAGTCCCTCTAATCCCCATTCTGGTACTTTTAGTCCTTCGGTTACACCTAAGCTTCCATTCCTGGCAACATTAAACTTGCCAGATTTGTCTAAATTGATGAATGACTTAGTGAGGCATGATCCCTCTTGGCCACCTGTCCCCACTAAATTTCCCTCGAACATCCCAAAATTCGAAGGCAAAGTTGGTGAAGATCCTGGGGCTCATGCCACCAATTTTCATTTATAGTGTTCTTATAATTAGTTGAATGAAGATTCAGTTAGTTTGAGGTTGTTCCAAAGAACCTTGACGAGTACTACAGAAAAATGGTACATTGAGTTTCCTTATGCTGTGTTCAGTAGTTTTGGGGACTTGGCTAATGTATTCCTTAGCCACTTCTAGCTTCTGGTCAGATACGATTTCAGAACAGAATTATTATCTACCTTTAGGAAGAACAAGGCCACCCACATATCGGATCACATCCAACAGTAGAGGAGGCGAAAGAGCCTCATTAAAGCCATGATTCCTCCTGATTTTTTATTAGAATGGTTTCTTAAATCCCTATGGCCTTATATATCTAAGGATGTATCTACTTCAGGAGTGATGAATGAGGAAGAAGCTGTCCTCAGGGCCCAGCAATTAGATTTGATTTACTCTCAATCTAGGATCTTATATGACATTATCCCTGAAGCACCCAGGCCAACCCACGATGCATAGAAACCTAAGCCTGGACCCCATTCCAATGGTGTGGTTGGGTCCGTAAACTCTCCCACTAAAGAATATTTGGCCAAATAGATCCATTAGCTGTCCATAAAACATTCTATGGAAGAGGTAGCAAAGGCTACCCCCTCACCCCAAAATGCAAATGTTTTTGCACAGACCTCTCAGAAGGGAAATTAGCAGCCCGGTGGGAAAAAGAAGAGAGGAAAGAAAGTGGAGGGAAATCAAAATAAGCAGAAACCTGTAAAAAATGTTGATGGGGGCAAGAAAGAAAAGAAAAAGGTGAAATTTCCATGTAAGTTGTGCCATGAGGACCACCTCACCCATCTTTGTCCCCTTATGGAATAATCCCAGAAGCTACTAAAAGCTCAACAACTAGCTGTCCTGAAGGATCCTTTTCCCCAAGGGAAGAATTCTACTTTAGCTTCTAATGTAGAAGGGGGCACTCCAAGTGCCCATGACCCCAATTATATCAACATGGTTTTATCTTCAACTTTTCTACATACCAAGAATAAAAACTATGAAAAAGAGACCTCTGAGAAGGGTAAGTCTATAGGTGAAACTGCTAACCCTCTCACGATCGAGAAACCTGCTGAAACTATGCCCAAGATACCAAAAGGTTTATTTACGAAGACCTTGCATAACCCTAATGCTAGAGCTACTTCAAACTACTCCATGGTTGAATACTTATCCCAAACCCCTTATGCAATGTTAGCTTTATATGTGTTACAGAGTTGTCTCTCCTAATGGGATTCACTCTTAGCAACCTTAGGCAGTATGGACTCGTCGAGTCTCATGGAAAAATTTCATTTGTCTGATGTTAAAATTCACCTACCTTACCATGTAGCCTTATCGATAGATGCCATCCATGGTGGAAAGACCATTAGAAGGGAATTTTTTGATGAGGGTTCTTCTACATGCATTATGTCCTTATCTTGTTCGAAAGATCTTGGGTTCCCAGAGATGGTTCCGCCAAACACCCTACTTACTGCTTTGAACGGGAGGTCATTCCATCCACATGGTATCCTACCGGCTTTTGAAATTAAGCTGGTTGATGCACCTTTGGATTATAACCTGCTCTTGGGAAGAAGTTGGACTTATGCCATGTCCTCTATTGCATTAGCCCTCTTTCAGGTAGTAGTGTTTCCACACGAAGGGAAGTTGGTTACTGTTGACCAACTTAGTTTCACTCGAAAAGGATGCATGGAGTCTAATGAGTCCACTATGCCATTGGTTGACTAGGTTAAAACTACTACAGAGAGCTTAGGGGATTGAATTTATGCATCATTGATGGGCACATTTGATCTTCCAGCTTCGATTAAATATATAGGTTCTACTAGTGTGGGGAAGCCCATATCCACAGTTGTTGATAGGACTAATACTTGGGTTCTCCCTTCCCACCATGAAACTAAAGTGGCCTTATCTGTAGTGGAAGTGGCTTACCAAGATATCACCCAAACCAATGTTGATCCCATTTTGGTCTCCCTCATAGTCTCAGAGGAACTGGAAGAAGTCTATTTTCCTTCTTGGGCAGAAAACTCTTTGTATTCTACAGACTGTTTGGATATGGTTTTACCTTCTAATGAAGCCATTTTGGAAGCCATGTGTAGATGTGATAAGATCTATGAATATCTTCACCACCGATCCTATTTTCTTCCAGAGCTAAGCAGGATAGAGAATCAGGAGTTTCACATGAGACTGGCAAATGATGTTGATACACTCATAAATCCCTTACCAAGGGAAGGAATGTTCACTGAGGGGAACATGGAAAATATTTTTGCTACTATCCCTATCAACATCTCTATAAATCCTAACATTGTGGAAAATATACATATCGGTGCAAACTGCCCTCCTGAGGAGATTGTGATCTATACGTCCTTGTTTAAGGAATTCTATGACGTTTTTCCCTGGTCATATGAGGAGATTCCAGGCATCTATCCATCCATAGTCAAGCACGAGATCCAAACATACCCTGATGCTAAACCTGTTGGGAAAAAGTTGAGACTTGTTAACCTACATAAAGCAGTAGTAGTGAAGGATGAAGTGGAAAAACTGTTGAAATCTGTTTTTATTTATCCCATAGCTCTGACAGAATGGGTTTCCAACCCTGTTCCTATTGATAAGAAGCGAGGGACCATACGCGTCTGTACTGAATTTAGAGATTTGAACAAAGCCTGTCCCAAGGACAACTATCCCATGCCATTTATAGACCAAATTATTGATGCTTGTGTGGGAAGTGAAGTCTTCTCGTTTATGGATGGTTTCTCTGGATATAATCGAATTCAAATAAAACCAAAAGACCAACATAAAACTGCTTTCATTTGTTCTTTGGGGTACCTTCGCGTACAAAAAAATTCCCTTTGGATTGAAAAATGTTGAGGCAACCTTTCAGCGGGCAATGAATTTTACCTTTCATGATATTAAATCCATTTTCGAACCTTACCTTGATGATCTGCCTGCACATTATCGTAAAATAATCGATCATCCAGATCACTTGCATCTAATTTTTTAACGATGCAGATACTATAAGATCTGCTTGAATCCCCACAAGTGCATGTTCTATGTTGAGTCAGGGAGACTGCTTGGATTCGTTGTCTCTAACAAAGGCATTTAGATGGATCCTTTAAAAGTAGAGGCCATTATAAATATGCCTCCTCCTCGTTCTATCAAAAAGCTTTAGAGCCTGAAAGCGAAGTCCAACTTTCTTTGACGTTTCATTGTAAACTATGCCAAGCATTAGAGGAATTTTGGGGTCTAAAATGGGCCTCCTAAGGAAAATAATAAAATAATAGTTAAAATAATAAAATAATGGTTAAAATAATAAAATAATATTAATTAATTTTGGAGGAAGAAAGAAAAAAACTACTTTTTGTGTTCATATTTTCGACATATCTCGCTGTGTTTTTACTCAAATTTCGATCGGGAGAGCTCGTTGGATGCGGAATTTGATTCCATATCCAACGAGTACCCACACTGCATACTTTTGACTGACCCTGCTACCCCACAAACAAGAAATACCTGAAAAAAGTGATGATTACATCATCATCACATTTTTTTCAGGTATTTCTTGTTTTTGGGGTAGCGGGGTCCATCAAAAGTATGCAGTGTGGGTACTCGTTGGATGCGGAATCAAATTCCGCATCCAACGGGCTCTCCCGATCGAAATTTGAGTAAAAACACAATGAGATATGTCGAAAATACGAACAAAAAAAGTAGTTTTTTTTAATGACAAATATGACAATTCAACCATTATGGTTGACTTATTTTATTGAAATTCTATTGGTTCTTGAATTCCAACTCACAAAAACTTATTTTGGCACGTTTTCTTATAAGGCCCATTTTAGACCCCAAATTTCCTCTAATGATTACCAAGGGTTTCATGTGCTTGTTAAAATAGGACACCCCATTTGTATGGGATGAAACTCCACAACTCACATCCAAGGCATTGAAAAAACCTTTGTTGTCGGCACCATTACTGCGACCGCCAGATTACTCTAGGGATTTTATATTGTATCTGGCCACATCTGAGTCGACCATTGGGTAGTCCTAATCTAGGAAGACGATAAGCTCCAAGAGCATGTCATTTAATATATTAGCCATGCTTTAGCTAGACCTAAACTCAGGTACTCCCACACTGAGAAGCTGGCCCTAGCAGTTGTCTATGTTGTTCAGAGGTTACATCACTAGATTTTACTGAGGACTACAATAGTAGTGGCGAATGTTAATCCTTTTCAATATGTTCTGTCTTGATGGATTGTTGGAGGCAAATTCAACAAATGGATAGTCATTCTCCAAGAGTTTGACTTAGATTTTCAGTTCGCTAAATCCAAAAAATTCTTAGTTTTTGTTGAGCTTATAGCAGAATTTCCAATAGAAGAAGATGTAATAATTGAAGAAGACTCATTCCCAGATGAGCATATCTTGTTGATATCCACCTCTGAACCCTATTATGGAGATATACTTATCTATCTCCATACTTTGAAGTATCCTGCAGCTTTCTCACAAGAGGAACGACGTAAACTATGCCTTCATGTCAAGAACTACCTCATCATAGGAGATATTCTATATCGTAGGGGGGTAGATTATGTTTTGCGTCGATGTCTTACCCATGAGGAAGCGGAGATTGTCCTAAATGATGGCCATGGTGGAGCATGTGGGGGTCATTTATCTATGTTAGCAACGGTCCAGAAGATATTACGTGTCGGTTATTTTTGGCCCACGATCTTTAAGGATTGTGTGGAAGCCGTGAAACACTGTCATCCTTGTCAGCTTTACACTAGAAAGATGCGGTCACATCCCACTTTGTTATTTCATGTTATCTCGGTGGGACCCTTCATGAAGTGGGGGATTGATTACGTGACATGTAACCTAGCCTCAGCTAGGGGCACAAATATATCATTGTCACTGTGGACTATTTTACGAAATGGGCAGAGGCAATGCCCACCTTTAGAGTTGATGGGGAAACTGCAACTTTTTTCATGTTCAATCAAATTATAGCATGATTTGGTATACCCAAGGTGATTATCACTAACCATGGCAGTCATTTTCAAAATAGCATGATGACAAAACTGACCACTATGCTAGGATTTAGATAAAAACATTCATCTTCGTACTATCCTTAAACAAATGGTCACGTCAAGGATATTAATAAAACTTTCAAAACTATCCTCAAATGTACTATTAATGCAGCCCATTCTAACTGGCATATCATGCTATACCCCACACTTTGGGCATATCAAACTAATGTAAAAAATACTACGGGTTTCTCCCCCTTCCAACTTGTTCATGGAGTGGAAGTCGTTACCCTAGTTGAATGTGAAATCCCGTCGTTAAGAATAGCCATTCATGTGTTACCTAATACGACAGAGCTTGAAAAATGTTTAGTACATTTAGAACATCTTGATGAAAAGTGTATAGATGCACTGATAGCAATCCAATCTCATAAAAATAGGGTCAAAAGCCAATATGATAAGTCTGTCAAGCCTTGAATTTTCTCCGAGGGGGGACTTGTTTTGCTCTGCGACCAAGACAAAGAACCCTTGGGGGCAGGAAAGTTCAAGTCCATGTGGTTGGGAAATTATGTTGTGTCAAAGGTATTAAATAAGGGTGCATATGAATTGATTGATTTTGATGGGAATAAGCTACTTGAGCCTAGAAATGGGCTCTACCTGAAAAAATACTATGCTTAGGCTTAGCACTTTTTCTTGTATTTTTATGTACACTAGTTCGTCGGTTTGTGATTTTATACCATCTTCTAGTTGTTTGAGATGTATTTTGAGAGGTTCACAGGTTTTGCTAATGGCCCCAGTCACCACACTTGTAATCTAGCTTCAGCTGCATGGGTCATTTATTCTCCCTTGAGACAGTTAGTTGCCTCAGGAGCCTCTTGCTTAGGTCCTGCTTTTAATAATGTCACTGAGTATAGGGCTGTAATTTAGCTTCTATGGGATGCTTTGTCATGTGGTATCACTCAGCTAGAAGTCTGACTGGACACTCAATTGGTGGTTTCCCAGCGCAATCAAGCTTATCAGGTGCGAAACCCTATTCTATTACGTCAATTTATGCAAGTTAGGTTATTGGAAAGAAATTTTGATTTTATTACATTCAATCATATTCCAAGGAATCAAAATTCATTAACTGATGCATACGCTAATTACATCTTGGATTGGCATTTAACACATTTTTTATAAAAATATACAGTAGACAGATAAAAAACATTTTTAAATAAACCAGAAATATATATATATATATATATATCTGTGTGTGTGTGTGTGTGTGTGTGTGTGTGTGTGTGTGTGTGTGTGTGTGTGTGAATATCTGTCTATAGATAGGTCGAGTCTCTGATCCTCATATCCAATCATAACTGTATAATATACAAAAAATATCCAAAATATGGATCAAATTCCATCAAATGCTCTATATATAAGCTAGACCACCCTGGGCCCCCCGGTCTCCCTGTACTCTGGCTTCTTCAGCCTTGTCAGCTTGAGCATCCTAAACAACATCTATGCATACCAATACCGCTCTGGCTACCCGCCTCAAAAGGCATATCCAGACAGGTGGTACACCAACCATGAACTCCTGCATGATGGATGGGATGTGCTCAATGAATAAAATGGATACTCTCTGGGTAAGCCTGGCCAATTTCCCCTCAAGAACCCTAATCATCCCCTGGTCTTCTCCCAAGATAGGACACACATACATGCGTGGATTCCCTTCAGGGCGAATTGGTCTAATATCTACATTGACATTTTTAAAGGGTTAGAACTATTATACATATTTATATATCTCTATATTTAAAATTCATAAAAAATTTAAAATTAGAAAATAAAAAGTTACCGAACTCTCCCCATGCTCCTCCTGGAGGGAGGACGAGGTCTGGATCACCACGGAAATCCATTCCAACATATGGAAACTACTCCAGTGTTGGAAACTATCACTCCCACCAAAAGTATAAGTCATCATCATAAAAACTCTGCATTGATCCACCACCTCCCTAGCGGAGGAAGATATCTCCCCATCTACTCAGCCTAGGATGATGAGGAGAACGAACTAGTAAGGGTACTGCAGGGCTCAATCCCATCACTCTCTCAAAGAAGAAGGCTACTAGTATGCTAGAATATCAAAAATTATTCCTCCTTCCTCTCTTGCATTCAAAGAGTTTTTCTTATAATCAGGATCACTCCCAAGCACCAGTCATATATCCCCCCCTGCATACAATCTAGTCTCATCTGGTTCCGTGTCACAAGGTGAAGAGAAGATGATCCCGCAACTCTCACTATGGTACTTGTCAATACCTATAAATGAAGGTCACATATGTGTACAATGGGGATGCAACTCCCCCTCTTTTGTGTTCCTTGTGCGCAGTATATGTCAATATAATTGTGGACACTTAGAGGATCACCACCTATACCAGTACCTTCCAATTTTACCGGAGCCCCTCATCATGATAGACTAGCAATGAAATATACATCCTATGAAGTAATATCCAAGGACTCACCTTGAAGGTCAAACATGCCCAAGTCATGATCCCAATAATTTATCGGGAACTCTAAGGGGCAGGCATTGGCCCACATAGGTGATGTACAAAAAAACTTTAACAACCGACTTGAATGTAAAACATTCATGGTGGGGGCATCTTGGAGTTCTTCTTGGTCCATATCTTCATGTTCGCACTCTCTCCACTCAAGAACCATCTTCAAACCTAGTAAACAAGCATTTGAAAACCTTCAATTTCATGTAATATTTCAAAATTTTTACCCTACATGCTTATTTTTCACCTCACGCAGTGTACGCGACTATCTATTTAGGCATGTCACATACTGTACACAATTGTCCTTCAAGAAACCCGCATACAGAACATGTGTATGTGGCTTTCACTATAGTGGACCTATGTACATAGCATTGCTTGGTTGATGGTGCTTAAAAACATAAAATTAATGCCTAATTTTGATAAATTCACGGATAAAATTCAATAGCATGGAGTGTAGTACTAGCTGACGCTTGCGGATTTGGAATTGGTCCACCGGATTGTCCACAGCGAGCAATTGAAGGTAGAGGTGGAAACTTGTCTTTTGTGGCTAAAAATCCAAATGGTGAGTTTTATTTATGTTTTTGAACTATTTATAGAAATTTTATTTCTTAAGTGGGTTTTTCCCTATAGTTCATAATTCATCAAACTAATACCACATATTTTTTTCCTTGTAACAGGTTTATCATCATTTTAAGGTGTTTTTTGCTCATATAGGATGGTTTTTTGTCATTTCACATGCATTCTACATCTATACCTACTCCATCCCAAACCTAGAAATTAACATTTTAACCATGGACTATGGTATTTTTAACCATTATCTCCTTGGGTTTACCATTGTTCTTCTGTGGATAGGGATTTCCTCTCATGAGTATCCTCATTTAGAACCTATGTTGTCTCTCAATACTCATGCTGCAGCTATCTTAGGTACAGGGGAATATTTTTAGCTATTTTTCATTCCAAATTGAGCCTCATTTTGGTCTCTTTTTACAAGCTATCCCTTTATAGGACTCCCTGCCCTTATGGAGTTTCTTTAGGCCTAGGTTTGATTCCTTAAAACAGACTTGACTGCCGAGTTAACTTATCCGTTCAAGCTCGTTAAGAATATGTGAATGGGCATCTGCATTGGTGGTAGGTTATCTCTTTCTCGGACCATGTGCAATAATACGAGAAAGGATCACTCTCTTTTATTCAAAATTGAGAAGAGTATTCTCAGGCATAGGTTTATCATTTTTATGGACCTGAGGGACTAAATTTATGAAAAAGGAACACCCAGTATGAGCTCAGTTTTCTGTTTTTCATGCTCTGGACCTAAACATGAAAAATATTTTGAGTGTACTTGATGTCTTTGTCATGCTCGTTAAACATTAAGAACAAAGCTTCAAGTTTATTGTTGTAAGCCCCATTTCGCATACTCAAATGGATCTTTCCGAGTGATCTTGCTTTCCTTCACACTTGTAAAACTCAAGCTATATGCTGCTCTTGAAGGAGCGTTGGGTAGGTGGTAATTTAACCTTTTTTGGACCTCCCTAAATAAGTACGAAAAAGGTTTACCTCTTCTTCTATGGAAGTTAAGAGAGTTCTTTTGTGGTAATTTTTATACTTTTCCGGCCTCTGGAGACTAAATTGGATGAAAAAGGACCCCCCTGGAGTCTTCTTCAGAGTTTTCAATCTCTCTAAATGTTAAAACACCAACTAAGCATGTACTAGTTTAGTCTCATAAAATCCACGAATCAATGACACTATCAAGAATTATTCCCTCTTCTCTTCAATCTTGTCAAAAAATGAAGAGAGACTCGAGTTGAATTTCCTGGACTCGTTAAAATTTAATAGGGAAGGAAAGGAAGAAGTTTTCTTTTGATTTTCAGTTAGTGGCAGCATGTCATCCTTGAACATAGCACTCTCTATCTTTTTTGATACTCATGTATCATTGTTCACTTTTAGTTCAACTATTACTTCGAGTTTCTTACTCCTCTTGTCAATTCTACCCGAGGAATCCAATCATGTCTCCTACATGCAAGATAAGTCTAGTTGTTCTATCTATAAATTTAAAAGCTACCTTGGTTCATCTCTGTGTTGTGCTCACTATTCAAGGACATAATCTAGTATCTGATCTATATCTTGATCCCATCATTATCATATCTATTACCACTTGTGTCTCCATTCCTTTACCCAGTTCCTAGTCACTCTTGTGGTCGGTTGGAGGATCTATTTCCTTCCCTATCATAGTATGCTTCCTCCTGAGCACTTCTTGATGATAAAGACCTAGAGTTTTGACAAATGTACCTTAAAATTCACTTTCCTTATTGGTGAATTCCTTTGATTCAATTGTCGATTATCACCTATTGATTGACAATCTGTTGAATCTGATTCATGTTCGACCTCAACTTACATTTATTCACATGGCTTGGATTGTAGTAGTTCTTTGGGATTGTTTATGGAGACCTTAGCTTCCTATTTATGGACTAAGTTGCGCAATATTATCATTGTACCTATTTACATAGCTTCCAGATCTTTGAAGACTCATCATTATTGTATATTGTGGCTTCGATCCAACTCTGTAATATACATGGTCTTGTACCCATACTATATGATGTACTCAAATATTTTAAAGGAGCTAGTGTTCCAGTATATTGAAGATACCATCCTCAGATATGATTTTGTATATGACATTATTATGTATTTGTTTCAGGTACTACCTCTGCTCCATTGGACTTCTGAGTTCTCTAAAGTTAATGATTATAATGTATTTCAGCCATCGCTTCCCTCTAGCCTCACACATTAGGGGGCATCTATTACCAACCCAAATGGCACTTCTCCATCTAAGTGCTGACACTTCATATGTTGGTACACAAAAGGACACTATAGGATTGAAGGTTGCCTAAACATTGTAGATGGGCATGACATGAGATGCATTTACTATCTAACCAGCTTGACATTTTACTTTTCTATATGTTGATTTTCGTACACAACTATCTACATTGAAACTCATGTACATACGTAAATATGTTCATTGAAAACCCACGTAATGTACGCGACTGTTCCCATTACAACCCACATACAAATCTATACACGGGTTTCCCTTAAAGAAACTCGCGTTTCATATGCGAGTTGCTAGTATCAATAATCATGTACACATCCATTCGACATTAAAAATAATAAAACATGATTAATGGAGATTAGTTGATCCCTAATCATTAACCATCTCAACTGTCTCAACCTCCTCAACCTTCACAACTGCTCTATTTCCCAAAGTATAAATAGAGTCCTTGGGGAGGGCATTAATCAATAAATCTTGGAGAGAAAGGTTATGCTCATGGTATATCTTCAGAAGTATTTGGAGCAGCAAAACTCATATTCCTTTGGTTGCAGAGGAGTCCTTGTCTCAAGCATTGGGTTGTACACTTATTTCATTCACTGATTGTTAATAAAGAGAATTCTTCTTCCAACTTTATGTTGAGTCTCTTTCATGTATCATGGTTGATGAATATATTTGATTAAGCACTATATATGTTTTTTATCTAACCTATCATATATACATGTATAAGATTGTACTTGGAGAATTTTCTCTTTGCAGGTGAAGGAGGTGCATCCCTGAAAGCTTTGGAGAGAAGCAGAGTGGGAGAAGACAGATCTTAGATCAACCATTAGTTATCGGGTGAGTCCAACATTTCTTCCTATTTCCTTTCTGTACTTTAAAGCTCATTATCTACAATTTTTAGAAGTAAGTTGGTAACCCCATACCCTAGGTTACAATGGTGTTTATTCCTAAACAACACACTTCCAAGAAAATGATAGAGAGGTAAAATTGAAGAACAAAATGCTTTCTAAATTAAAGTTCCAACCCTTTACTCATCAATTGAGGCTATATTTATAGTGATATGACTCCCGATACCAACCTTGAAATAGATCCTAATTCTGTTACAAAAATAGGGAATCAATCCTGAATCCTCCTAGTACAATTACAGAGCTGTGAAGTGGCGCATTTTCCATGCTCTTTACATAAAACATGCAATAAATAATATTGAGCATGCTTGAAAAAATAGGTAATACAACGGATAGGGATCATGATCACTTGGCATGATAGTGATGACTCAGAGCTCCCTCAATGGATTTGTGATGACTTAGTTTGGCTTGTTTTGCCTCCCAGTGGGGTGTGCAGTGTGTATCTATTCCTCCCAAACTGCTCAATTGTCTTCCACTACTCTAGAGATGACAATTCCAGCATGGACATTTTATTTTCCAACACACATAGCTCGATGTGGTCTTGGTAGGAAAAACTCTATAAGTGTGCACATGCTGCTTTGAAGGCGAGCAATATTTCAAATTCATTAGCTAGTTTGTCTACAATTATCCTTCCAGTCAATGATTAAGTCATATCTATAAATTTTAGGTGGTCTCATCTACGTGCAATTAATTTTTCATAGTATGCATCCTTAGTCAACATAACACCCTTCTCTCTTGAGAAGAAAGGGAGCCCTTTCTTAAACAACAGATTAAAACTTTCAATGAATAGTTTCACTTGGTGAGCCAAAATATCAACCTTTGCCTAAACTGTATCCAAGTGGTGATGTTTGTTTATAACCTTCCTGAATGAATAAATCACCACTTCTTTGTCTATATAGTCCAAGTAAAGTCTGAATTTGTTTTCCTCATCTACAATGCAATCCCAGATAATTTTATTTTCCATCGAATCTATGGTTGGCTTGTCACTGATTTGGTCAATTGATCATTCTTTATCTTCAATTCCTCACATTTTATCTCGCATGCGTTAGGTTTTTCTTCCCAAGTCTTCTCTTCCTATTAACTCGTCACTTCCATGCTCTCTGGGGTCTTATTCTGGTTTCTCAACCCACTTAATTCAAACTCCTTCAAACTCACCTGAGACATTGCTTGGACTATGGCATGTTCACCAGTTTGTGCTACAGGAGTGGTGGTCCTCTATTCAAGCTCTTTCTCTTTTTCCTGCAACTTCCTCTGCATTTCATCATGTTTTTCTTTCAAGGCCTTCTCATTTTCCACTACCAAAGTCATATCCTTCTTCCATTACTTGTATTTCTCAACAAATTTCAATAACTTTTTTTTACAATCCAATAGCTCATTCTTCAGATCCTCTTTCTCTTTTTCCATCTCAAGCAGCTCAGGTACTTTTTGTCAAAACCCCAAATTTTCCGAAAAATTTAAATTTTTTAAAATGCAGCTAATTTCCATAAATGCAGTAAACTAATTATTAATTAGTTATATGTTAATGAATTCATTATCTGAATTATCTATATGGTTATTTTTATCTGATAGAACAGTTCTTTTCAGTTTACTGACTTGTTTTCTCTTTGCGACCACAAGGTGGGACTGTCATGAAATTCTAGGCTTCTTAGCTTTCGAGCTAATGTAGAAAGTTTTCCTGTTCTTACAGACTACAGGTAAGAAGTTCGAGTGCTGCTTGACATTAATTCTAAGCAATCAGATATAAGTTCATCGCACAAAAATAACTCAGTAAAAAATATAAATTCTAAACAATTTCAAATCTTATTGAGGTAAAATCATTAAATTGTCCTTCTTTCTAGTAGATGCAAATTTATAGTTCTTAATGCTTACAGAACTATTCGATATCTATCATAGTTTCAAGTATCAAAATTTCTTGACTATTTCTTTACAAGTAGAGTAAGAATGGCAGAGTTATTAAGTCATTAAAAATTTACTTTTGTCAAATCTGATAGTTATTAAAATGCTTAGCACTTTTTTCTATCAACTTAAGGGTTTACACGACAAATACCCCATAACACAACTAGAGCTAACTTCATAAGATGGATATCTTATTGTGAATAGGTTTTTAAATAATGCCTTTCATAGATATAAAAGGGGATTGTCCTTAATGAACTATAATCATTAAAAGAACGGATAACGTAATAGTTTTATGGCCTAACTATTTTATTTTGGTGAATATTTTTGATAAAGAGGTTTGTGGCTTAACCCTTGCCATGTTACAATTTAAGGTCAAAGAACATTTACCTTAAGCAATACATTCACCAAATAGATGTTATTACTTTCTTTTGTATCTTTTTACCAAACTTTACTATTTTAATAAATACAAATAAGGCCATTGAGGTTAATATTAACAATAGGATAATTGCACCACTACATTTCAACCAAAAATCCGACGGCCGTCATGTCAGATTTTCGACACTTCACTGTCGCATGTACGACACTTTGATTTTTTTTTAAGCGTCGGAAACTTGTTTTCGGTTATCCGACACCTAACTAACCATCGCTTAAGCAACACCTAAGTAACCGTTGGTTAAATGTAAAGCATCAGTTAAGCGACAGAATGTCTTCGACGGTAGTGAAATTTTTTTGAGAAAATAACCTTCATGCCGTTGGTAAAGCGACGGAAATAAAGGTTGAGCGTCGATTAACTGACATGAAGAACCATCGGTTAAGTGATGAAAATAGAGATTAGGCGTCGAATCAACGACGAAAATAAAGATTGAGCGTCGATTAACCGACAGGAAGAACCATCGGTTAAGCGATGGAAATAGGGATTAGGCGTCGAATCAGCGACATCTAGAACCATCGCTTAAGCGACGGACGTGAATTTCTATAAAAAAAAATACCTGGAAATTCGATTTTGTCAGACATGATTTGTTACTTTGTTAGGAGGCAATCCTAAACTAACTTCATGTTGTCCTCGTTTCTTCTACCGGATTTCACATCAGCTAATTAAAGAGATTAAAGACTGCTTCCAGCAGTAAAACCTTCACAGGTACATGTCCTTGATAATGATTAGGATTTAAAATATCATATACTATATACCAAATAGGATACTAACCACCACAGGGGCAAACAGAAACAGAGCCAGAATTACAATTTGAAGTTTAAACAGAACCTCGATGAAATTATTCCAACAAAGAGCCTCTGAAAAGGCATCCCCTACAATAAATATAATCATAGTATGCTTCTGCAGTCGTTATCATGCATCTCTTGTCAAAAACCCAATAATTCTCTTACCACTAGATGTAGCTCAAAAATCAATCATTTTTCTTTTCATACATTTCAAAAGATTTTACGAAAGAAGCATCTGTTGAATTGGCAATATCATAGTAAAAATGAAAAATACATATACATGAGGAATAACATAGAGAGAAACAATGATATTGGTTTAGTTGACTTCCATGTGAGAGATTAGAAGAGTACAAATGATCTGAATGAGTAAAATCCAGCAGCTGAATGATCCTGTAGATCTCATTTGATCTGCTCGAGAACCATTTTAACTAGAAAATGGATCTCAAACATAAGTACTTATTTCTTTATCCTTTCTGGTGGCATACTGTGTCTATTAAATCGGCCACTCTCTGTAACCCCTGAACCCAATGCAAGTAAATCAGAAGATATTTTCCTGTGTCATCTTGATCGTCTATGTTTGATGGAATACCCACCATTTGTCTTGATGTTTCTCGTTCAACCTTTGCTCGGAAGTCAGTCTTAGAGGCTGGTATCTTTGTGCATAAAATCTCACGAAATTTCCTTACTGCTCCTTGATTGTAAGGATTAACTCTATTCTCAGATCTGTACCGAAAATTCTCATATGTAGTCTGCAAAACATATGAGCAATGGAAAATCCTTTTTAAGGATAGTTAAATATGAATAATGTAATCATCTTTACAAGCATAGAATTTGCATTGAATTTCCTATTTAATCTGCATTTTGTAGCAATAATGATATAGGTTATTGCATGAACGGATTACAAAGTACCAACTTTCCTCTTTGAATTGACCAGTTACATCAGTGAAATAAAAAATTAACTATTTTCAATTGGATCTGATGATACCTATATATAAAACAGACATTGCACTTAGTTTCAGGGACATCAAGACATTGGGCATGGGATGGAAAAATAAAGATACAAACACATAAAGAGAGAATTGGGAAGATGAAATTCCACTCACTAGAAGAACAAACAAATTTTCAGAAGGCCCAACATTCTCTATGTTTGAAAACTCCACTCCTGTCACTTGAGTATTATGAAAGTTCACACTTGAAGAGTAGTCTGCTGTGCCAGAGGTGGTAAAAGGCAATGTATCCTGAGAGTTAGAAGAGACTGTGCCTGATAAAATACCAATGGAATCTGAAGGTGCAGAAGAGGAAAATCTTGATATATTATGAACAGACTGTTGACGCGAGTTGAATCTATCAGTTGGTATGTCATCATGTCATTTCCAGATGTAGGAAATGACATGATGACATCAATATAAGCATGCCAAAATTTGAACCTTTGGAATTCATTAAATACATTAGGTTTCATTGTTAGAAAGTACACCCACATTTTCTTATTGTAGTATTCAACAAAAATAAGGAAATACCTGGTAACGATGATGGATTTGTTCATTGGTCCAACAACATCTCTGCATGAACCAACTGAAGGACCGTATTTTCTATCCAAGCTTGCCCTTCATCAAATGGAGCTCTGTGTTGCTTTATTGCTTGGTAATCTTTGAAAAAAGTTTGTATCTGTTATTGGATGTCAAAAAATCCATCTATAAATTATCTCAAGCCAATTGAGAGAGCTATGTCAAGTTTGGATGGCCATACCACTAATGCCAAAGTGTATTGATGTCTGTGCACTTTTTGTTACTGATGCATGATCTTTGACCTGTGTGTCGACCAGTCTAAACAATCCACAACTGCCAGAGTGATGATATAGCTGCCAGTTTGAAGAAGTATATATGAAGTCATTAACAGACCAGCCAAGCTCATCAAGGTAAAGGTATTTGGTAAAGGTACTTCACCTACAGGAGATGCATCAGAGGTGGCAGCTAAAGATGATATATAGCAAGTGACTTGAAGACTTACAGAAGTAAGCCTCATTATTTACAGGGGCAAGATAGATAACTTCTGATTTATTTCCAGTTTGGAAACTATCTATGTTGTTTTTCCTATGAGTATATTGATGAGCAAATGAATGTATTGACTGTGTTTATAATGCAGAAGGCTAGGTATCCTAGGCACACCTACATGGATTATGGGCACTTTTCAACCCCAAAACAGTCACATACAACTATGAAGAAGCAAAAATCCAAAAAAAAAGAGCATGTAACAGCCTCTAATAATCAATCTTGTGTGTGAACAATAGTAGGAGAAGTGTGTGAACTTGTTATGAGGCGTGCCTTATTCATCACCTAACCCCACCAACATTCTACCAACAAAAAGAACATATGGATCTGGAGAAGCAGTCATAGGCATACCTAAGCCTTCAAAATGCAACCTGCACCATTATATCAACATTCCTCAGCATTATTTAGTGAAACCTAGGCATGAATGAGAAGTTCTGCAATAAAATTCTCTTTAAATACTCAACGACGGTAGCCTCTGTGAGATAAACAATGGAGTAGCAGTTTGCATCAAAACAACAGTATAATGAATCTAAAATAATAAATAAACATCAAGTTTGTTTAACCTTGGTTTGTACACTTATTATCTGTAAAACAACCTTGAAAGGGGCATTTTGAGGCATATTTTCACACAACGGCCCTAAAAGTGGTAAAACACAGTCACCTACAACAAATATGGGCACTTCTTTGGGTGACTTTCATGAGGAACAACCATGGATCTTAAAAAATATGGACTGTCATGAGCATAATTAGTGGCCTCCATGATTCATATTCTTCCCTACAGATGAAGAGCTGGTTGTGCATTACTTGTGCAAGAAGGCAGCCTCGCAGATCATTCCTGTTCCTATAATAGCAGAGGTGGATCTCTACAAATATGATCCATGGCAGCTTCCAGGTATTTCTTTGTTTTTTGTTTTTACTCTAAGGCTTATACTTGTGTATCTAAACAGATTCTAGAATGTGTAAACAGATGGAATTCAGGACTTACTGATGAGATTTTTGTTTTCTTTTATTGTTTACAGACAAAGCCCTGTTTGGAGAGAAGGAATGGTACTTCTTCACTCCCCGTGATAGAAAGTACCCAAATGGATCAAGGTCTAAAAGGGCTGCTGGCTCTGGATACTGGAAAGCTACTGGTGCTGATAAGCCCATCAATGCTAAAGGAGGAAAGAAGAGAGTGGGTATCAAGAAGGCTCTTGTTTTCTATGCTGGGAAAGCACCCAAAGGCTCAAAGACAAATTGGATCATGCATGAATACCATCTTCCTGATGTTAGCAGGCCTGCAAGGAAGAAAGGAAGCTTAAGAGTAAGTTGGTCTATATCCTCTTTGTTGTGTTTTGAGTCGGCAGTTTTGACAACATAGGCTAGTTTTCTTGTGGTTCCTCTGTTGCCTCTGGTTGTTGTCAGGAGGATGATATTTCGCATTAGTATTTCCCCTTTTCTTATTTTTTTCTTCCATCCTATACTCATATGGGAATTAGCAATAAGGATATTGGGTTAAGTGCTTGATTCCTCAATTACAAAGTTGAGTATATGGGCATTAGCAATAAGGATATAGGGTTAAATGCTTGATTCCTCATTTACAGAGATTGAGTATATGGGCATTAGCAATAAGGATATAGGGTTAAATGCTTGATTCCTTCTACTACAACATAATTGCTACAACTTTGTCATATTCATCAGATTCAACAAGATAGCAATCTGGTGCCATGTAAGAAGACCTTAACAAGAGTAAACTGCAGATTCATTCTTCAAGCATTTTTTAACAGATTTCAGACTACCAACTTCCATAATTTTAGATAGGGATAACAGATTCTTAGTTATTTTTTGAATGCAATTTGATTTCACATTGAAGTCATGAGCTGCCATTCCACCAAATTTCAGGTATGTGGGGATGCTGGAACTGGGAATTGTGTCCATGGGACATGTGTAGACACCCTTCATATTTTAGGGAATTGCCACAGAGAATGCCAGGGCCCTCAACATAGGGATCTCATTTGAAATGATTGCAATTATATGCAAATGAGAAATGCACGTGTTTTCCTTATGTGCTTATATAAGGTATAATAAGGTGTAGGGCCTGGGAGATTTGTGCTTTGGTTTTTTAAAATGTTTTTCTTAATTTTCAGGGGAAGTACCCTATTTTCCTTGGAAAAATGGGAACATTTCTTTTTTTGGATGAAAATAGAAAAATGTTGGGAACCCAAAAGGATAACCCTAAAAAATGAAATAGATAATACTCTAGGAAAAGAAAGTATCCCAGTGACAATGCAGCACCATGAAAGGTCCTCAAGAAAACAACCAAGTCTATGGATTCTGAGGAAGAGAAACTTCCTGGCTATCATCCAAAATAGAAGAGAAGGCATCATTATCTGGTCTGAGAACCTATCTGATATGGATCCTTTTGTATAGTTGATTGGACTTTTCACCATACTTGGACATAAATCCTGTGTTAATGCATGGGAAGTGGAACTCACTCTTAAAGTTGTCTATGCTAGATGGAGAGCCTCAAGAATGTGTCAAGATTCCAAACAGAATAGATTGGATACCACAAATGGATCAGCCATTTTTGGGCACCATCCTGTGGGTTGAAGAAAAGGGGACAAGGAATAATTAAAAAAACAACATCAAGTAGGTCAAAAAGGACATTTGCTTCCAGAACTATAAATGGTTGACTAAAGCCGCCAAGTGTATGGAGTCTGAGGAAGATCAACTTCCTGGTTAGCATCTAAAATAAAAAGAGGAGTAGCCATCATTATCTGGTCTGATACCTATCTGAAATGGATCCTTTTGAACAGTGAATAGTTGAACAGAAGGAGGGAGAATGCTTTTAGATTGGATTTTCCGCCTTTCTTGGGCATAAATCCTATGTTTTCTGCATAGGAACTCACACTCTTAAAGTTTTCTATGATAGATAGAGAGGGTGAAGAATGTTTCAAGATTCTAAACTCAATAGACTGGTTACCACAAATGGATCATCCATTGCAGGACACCATCCTATATGCTGAAGAAAAGGAGACAATGAATAATTATTAAAAAAATAATATCAAGTGGGTCAAAAAAGATGTTTGCCTTTAGAACTATAGATATTAGATGGTTGACTTAATCAGCTTGATACACATGAAGTCGTCATTGACTCAAACCAATGGTTCAATGAAGATGATGGATGTATCACCGTCCAAAAACGGGGAGTTATGATCCATATCTAACTTTAGAAATGGCATCCATGTGCATTCCTAGGTTAGTGTTAAGATTGATGGAAATAACTTATAAGACATTGACATCAATAAAGAAAGCTTGGGACCAACATAATGGACCCACTCTGATGGTGATAGGCACATGATGCTAAGTTGGCATGTAATTGATTCAGTTAGCAAATTCAACCATAAGTATCTTATATC
>LPNX010227879.1:148192-194394 GCA_001517045.1 Pseudotsuga menziesii
GTAATGTTTGCACAACTCCCCAGTCTTAGAGATATTTTCTTTGGCCTTACCTTTATAAATACATGCTCACCTAACTGGAACTCCTTGGGAGTTCTTTTCAAATTTGCTTGACTCTTTTGCCGATCCTATGCCACCTTCAAATTTTCCTGCACTTGTTTCACAATTTTCTCCATTTCCTTCAATAATTCTGGTCCTAACACCAATCTATCTACTGGATTATTCCAAGAGATAGGAGTGTTGCATTTACGTCCATACAAAATTTCAAATGGACTAAATTTAGCTAATGACTGATAGTTATTATTATATGCAAACTCTGCTAGATGTAAGTAGTCTTCCCACTTACCTGGCTGATCTTTAACATACATCCTTAATAAATCCTCCAGCACTTGGTTCACTCTTTCAGTCTATCCATCTGTTTGAGGATGGAAGGAGGTACTGAAATTCAATGTTGTATTTAATCCTTTGAACAAGGACTTCCAAAAATTTCCTGTGAATTTAGGATCCCTGTCTGAAATTATAACTTTTGGTACTCCATGTAACCGAAAAATCTACTTTAAGAATATATCAGCTATATTGGTAGCCTTGTAAGTAGTTTTGATAGGAATGAAATGTGCTACTTTGCTTAACTTGTCAACTACCACCATAATAGAGTCATTCTGATTCTGATTTCTGGGCAATCCAGTAATAAAATCTAATCTAATTACTTCCTATTTCCAGCTAGGAATAGGTAAAGGTTGTAGCAAACCAGTTGGATGTTGGTGTTCGGTTTTCACCTGTTGACAGTCCAAACATCTAGCAATGTATTGAGCTACTTCAGATTTCATATTAGGCCAAAAATATTCTTTTCTTAGCATGGTTACAGTCTTTTGGTAACCTGGGTGTCCTGAATAAGGTGTTTTATGGACTTCGTCTAGAATTAACAACTTAACCTTGGGCACATTAGGCACATATAGTTTATCTTTAAATAATAAAAATCCATTTGCATTTAAACTATAACCTTTTATTAAGATTTTTGTAGGTTCTTCCTTGGCTGTAATTTGCAATTTCTGATAATTTTCATCTTGTTTTACCCCTTCTTTAAGCTGTTCATTTAAATCAGAAGCATAAGTGCTAATTCCTGCTATAAAGTTCAGCTTTGTGTTCCTACTTAATGCATCAGCCACCTTATTTTCCTTACCCTTTATGTGATGGATTTCAAAATCATATTCACTCAAGAAGGCTAACCACCTTGCTTGTCTAACGTTTAAGTTAGGATGATCTAAAAGATATTTTAGTCCTTTATTATCAGTCATTAGAATAAATTTTCTGCCTATTAAATGATGTTGCCACATTTTTAAGGTGTGTATAACAGCCGCAAGTTCTAGATCATAAGTTGCGTAATTCTTTTCGTGATTTTTTAACTTCCTAGACTCATAGGCAATGACATGCCCATCTTGAGATAGAACACCGCCTAAGCCATCATTACAGGCATTGTGCATACCATGAAGTCCTTATTAGGATATTCTATTCTTAGAATAGGTGCACTTGTCAATAAGGTTTTTAATTTCTTAAAACTTTCTTCACACTTTTAGTTCCAATCAAATTTCTTGCCTTTCTTTTGCAAGGAAGTAATCGAATTTGCTATTTTTGAAAAGCCTTCAATGAATCTCTGGTAATAACCGGTAATTCCCATGAATGACCTAACATTCGTTACATCTTTAGGAACTAGCCAATCTTTGATTACCCAAATATTTTCAGGATTGACTGAAATCCCTTCATTAGTCACTACGTGACCTAAGTACTGGATTTCATCCTTAAAGAATTCACACTTGCTAAACTTCGCAAAGAGTTGTTGTTCTTGAAACTCTTGTAAAACAATATTTAGGTGTTCTTTATGTTCTTCTTCTATTTTAGAATAATTTAAGATGTCGTTGATAAACACAACCACAAATTTATCTAAGTACTTATGCATTATATTATTCATTAAGCACATAAAGACAGCTGGGGCATTGGTAAGCCCAAATGGCATTATGACAAACTCGTAGTGTCCATACCTTGTTCTAAAGGTTGTCTTGTAGATATATTCATCCTTAATTCTTACCTGATGATATCTTGAAATCAAGTCTATCTTTGAGAACACCGTGGCTCCATGTAGTTGATCAAACAGATCATCTATGCAGGGCAATGGATATTTGTTTTTAATAGTCATCTTGTTTAGCTGATGGTAGTCTATGCATAGTCGCATAGTTCTGTCTTTCTTTTTGACAAAGATGACCGGTGCTCCCTAAGGAGACACACTAGGTCGGATGTACTTTTTATCAATTAACTCTTTTAACTGTGATTTTAACTCATTAAGTTCTAAAATATTCATTTGATATGAATATTTTGAGCTAGGTACCGCACCCGGTACCATCTCAATAGTGAAGTCCAATTCCCTTCTTGGAGGTAATCCTGGAATTTCTTCTGGGAATACGTCAGTGTATTCTTTTAAAAGAGGAATATCTTCTATTTTTAACTTATTTGTTTCAGTTTTAGTTACCTCATCTATAATAGTTACTGCATAGGCTTTACATCCTTTTCTAACAGCTCTTTTAAGCTGTAAAGCAGAAATCTGTCAGATTATAGTTTTTCTAGGAATACCCTTAACCTTTACTGGTTGTTCATCACTATTTAAACAGGTGAAAGTTTTATCGTAACAATTTAGAACTACCTTATGCTTCTCTAACCAATCCATGCCAATCAGTAAATCATATGAGCCAAGTGGCAAAACATTAAGCTTAACTGTAGTTTTAAATTCATCCATAAGTAAAGCACATTCTTTCACAAAATAGGTTACTTTTCTTTTTGCCCCAGTGGCTAATTGAACTAACCAAGAATTATCAAACCTATTGACAGACAACTTACATTTTTCCACTATCTGAGGTGCAATGTAACTAAGACTAGCTCCTGGATCACTCCAGATGAGGAAAAACACAGGTAGGGTTTTGTTTGCTCATCAAATGATTCTATTACTAAAAAAACTAAGAACAACTTCATTACTAAACCATCTAAGTCTTTTCATCATAAGCTACACTGCATCATTCAATCATACACAGATAATAACACAGAAATTTAAATAAAAACATAACTTGTTCTTTGAGCTTGGATGACAACGGCAATGGGAGGCCATTCATCCCTACGAACTCCTAGAGAGCGCTCAAACAACGACTCCTCAAGACCCCCGAGCTTTCTCTAGTCTCCCTGGATGGAACTAGGTGTAGCAATAATGAAGTAACAGTCTTCAGACTCAACACCAAATCCTGAACTTATCAATAAGTTCTCTCAGCTAGCAAGCTGTATCAGACCAAGTTACTGCAGATTATCTCTCAAAACACCTTCCTTACAATTTTCCCTTTTTCCCAATGAATTCCTTGAAGAGCATTCCACCTAAACGATTCTTCTCCTGGAAAATATCTGAGCCCTCAGCTCTCTACATTGGGTACTTTTAAAAGATTACCTAGGTCTTTTTGGGTTAGTTGTCATTTATTGAGCCACCTGCTCTGATCCCACTTTCTTGGGGGATCATGACCCCAAATGTAGGGAAGTTGCCACTTGCAACATAGGAATTGTTTGAGGATGCTTCCATTTGTCTTTTTCCCTCCACCTAGTTCCTTCCACCACTTTGACCAGTAACACTCTTATTAACAACTCTCCCAAGCTATTGTCTCCACTTTTTATTTATTGATAATAAAATATTCAGAATTACATTCCACTTATTTTGACTCTGGTGAGTCATTAGTTCCTACTTAGCATTAAATTTAACATAATGTCTTAGGAAATCAAATTAAAACAATTAACATTATTTTACAAAATTAGGGTATGTGACACTTCTAATAATTGAGTAAGAGGAACACTTAATTTTTTTTCTTGCAACTAGATGGCATTCTCCTTTTCTTCCAATAGATTCATCAAGATTCATCCCTTGTCCGCTTGACCCCCAATAGCTAGAAGATCTCCCTGTAGCTTTTTTATTTGTGCCAGATGTGCTCAATTCTCTACCTTTTATTGTCTTAGCTAGTTCTCAATCTTTCTCTTGGTAAGATCCAACTTAGAAAACTTTAGTGTGGACTTTAGCAAGTTTGTAAAAAATATGTCCCCAGTCTATTTATGAAAATGAATCATGTGTAGGATGGGATGTCTTCCAAGTCTACCCTTATCTCATCAACTTTGATATTTTTTGCTAATTCCAAATTTAATGTGTTGTGGACCTAGTCCTTGAAAACAATCAGTGATGCATCCTGACTAGAGGTCTTCCTCACCTCTACACATAGCTTCAGTTTTTTAGCTTCTGTCATATCCTTTGTGGCTTTGTAATTATCTAATAGCTCCATCTTGTCCCTCAATTGGGATGTGGATTCAGTTGGAGTGTCAGGAAAGGAGTATTCATTGACCTCAAAATTAGGGCCAACTATCTTAATCTCCTAATTCCCTTGGTATTTGGATGTATCTTCGACCATCTATCCCTCTACCTCAATATTGTGCCTCTTGGGGGACCTCCCAGTGTCCTCATCTTCAATGTCCATGGGGTCTAAATGCTCTCTTTTATCAGGTTTATGAGAGTAACTGACCATATCAGTGATATTTGTAGCTGCTAAAACTATCTCATAAATATCAGGAACTAAAGATGTAATGTCCTTTACAGAGGAGCCAAAATCCTCGTCCATGTCAGTATATTTATGAATTTCCTTTGGGTAGTCACCTTAATTTCTAGCATCTTCCAAACTAACTAACTCTACATGCTTTAAAGGTTTTTTTTTGACATATTTCCTTCTGTTTGAGATGACCTATTAAGGGTCATACTCAACTGCAAGTTCTGTAGGGAATTCCATCTCCTTCAACAAGTTTTTAATCATTTGCAAAGTTGTTTTATTCCTGATAGTAAAAGGACGTACTACCCAGGGGTACTTGATATCAGTAGAATTTTTATATTTCAAGAAATTCTCTATTTCTACTATCATATTCTACTTGATAATATCCATGGAGAAAACCCTGGGTGTAAGGAAGGCATGAAACATATATGGAGGGTGAGTGGCACCATACAACTTGTTGACCATCCCATTTTCAAATAAGAATGAGTCACCTACCCTGCTATTTGTGGAGCACAACAAGAAAGATCTCATTTTAGGAAATAGCTTGGGAATCCTTTTCCTAAATATAACATTGTATATTTCTACCATAAGGAAATTCATGAACTTTGTGTATTTCTTGCTCATCTCCTTGGTTAGCACCATCTCTCATAACTGCAAATTTTCTTCATTCTAAGCAAGGAACATCTTCAGCAATTAGGATTGAAACATTTTATTTCCCACTCCCCCCCTTTATTTATATTTTTTACGATCCCCACCTCTCTCTTCCCAGCCATCCACCCCCCCGGTCCCCCCTATCCCCCTCCCTCTATTACCCTTACTCTATATTCCTCTCTCAATATATCCCTAACTCTCACTCCCTCTTTCCCTCCCTAACATATCTCTCTCTCCCAAACACTCCCTGATGTTTCCCCATCTCTCCCTCCACTAACCCTCTCTATATCCCTCCCACCATCACACCTCTCTCTCTGTTCCTGTCCCTTCCCCACTTTTCCCTCCCTCCATCTCTCCCTCCACCCACCCTTTCTCTCCCCTCGCAACTTCTATCTCTTTGTTACCTTCCACCTATTATATTTTTAATATTTAAGCAATATGATATTAGGATATTATTTGACATAATAACATGCACACAAATAATCATAAGAGACATAAGAGATTTTCCTCAGGGAAACCATAAAGGAGAAAACCTCACAACTTCCTCAGAGATAGAATGAGCACCAATAGAAAAAGAAAAACACAAAAACACAAAGATGATCTTCTAACAGCAGTTCTCTCTTTATATGATCCCAACTCCTTCCCCCTCACTCATGCACCCCAGTTGAGTGAGTGTGTGTTGTAGAGAAATGAGGAGAGCCTCACTTCTATTTATATTCTTTCGTTCACTTTATTTCCACTACAACCAGTCAGCCTCACTTAACTATTACTTACCAGGGTCAACTTCTCTAAGAGAGTCTAATAACCCTATTTCCCCACAACTGTGGGGACTTTACCCTCTGATCAACAAGGAGGTTTAAACTTAACTCAATTGTGGGGACTATTTCCCTAACTTACAACGGAGGTTTAACCTCATTGAATTTACATGACTTTATTATATTAATGACTCTCCCGATAGGAACATCGGGTTATAATGAAATACAAATGATTCTCCCGATAGGAACATTGGGGTACAATATAAGATACACAAGTGAATACATTCTAAAGTTATAAATACATCAACACTCCTGCTTAACTAGGAAGGTTTCTCTTGACACAATTCATCAGCACAAGTCTTCTTCTCTAGATCAAGTATGGATCATCATCATCATCACTACTTCCTCTATCTTGATCAAATGGTGCTATCTCTTCATTCTTCTCGTCACAGGAAGTTATACATAGCCAACCCTTTTTCATGTTGGTTGTAGGCCTATCCTCCATGTAGGTATTCATATTCTTCATCACTTATATCTAATCCAGTCAGAAAGTTCTGCCCAACACTTACATATGAAAATGGGAGAAACACATCCATCACCATGTCAGAAAGGCACACCTAGCACTCACATCTTACCATGGGAGGAACACATCCACCACCATGTCAGAAAGGTAGAGCACTCACATTTGACCATGGGAGGATGAGCCTACCACCATGTCAGAAAGGATTTTCACTTACATTTGACCATGTGAGGAACACATCCAACATACATGTTAGAAAGGCTCCGTACTTACATCTGACCATGCGAGGAACACATCCAACATATTTGTCAGAAAGGCTCTGCACTTACATTTGACCATGCGAGGAAAACATCTAGCATACATGTCAAAAATGATCTTCACTTACATTTGACCATGTGAGGAACACATCCATCATACATGTCAGAAAGGCCCAATAATTATATTCACCAGTATGATAGGACACACCTACTATCATCTGTGAAAATGCATAGCACTTACAATCACCAGCATGGTAAGACACAACTACTACCATCTATGAAAAGGGCCAGCTCTTACAACCATCATCATGATAGGACACACCTAATATCATCTATGGAAATTTGTAGCTCTTACAACTGATCATGTGGGAGCCAATCCCATAGTCATATCAAAATGGCTCTGCACTTACATCTAATCATGTGGGAGCTAATCGCACAGTCACATTATAATGTCTTTGCACTTACATCTGATCATGTGGGAGCCAATCCCACGGTCATATCATAATGGCTCTACACTTATATCTGATCATGTGGGAGCCAATCCCACATTCATATTAGAAAGGCTCATGGACTCATCACTTCCCCTTGGAAGGAACCTCAATCTAGATAACACGAAGATTCTCCCTGAAGTACTCAAACTTCACTTTGGCCATTTCTAGAATAGAATCACACTAGAGATGATTACATCCAAGGATAACCTGCAAGATTCTCCATGACCGATATGAAGACAACCTATAGGACCATTTTCATCTTAGACACCTACGAGCTTTGCCAAGATTTTATGGTCAGAAAACCTGTCTCACTAGCTATGCTAGAACTCCCTCTTTCCAGAGATCTTAATCTGGATTACATACTAGAGCTTCACTGCTCCTTTCTGATCTCATACTGAAGCAACACCACAAAGTGCTCTTGCTATCAATGGAACTTCCTACCCATTCTTGAATCCATATAAACCTCTAGGTTAATCTTCTTATTCACTTCATAATTAATCCCATGATCAACTGTACCCTTTAGGTACCTCATTTCATGCTTTGCAACCATCAGGTGAACATATCTCAATGTGTTCATAGAAAAGAAAATATCTGGTCTTGTATTCATTAGGTACATCAAGGAACAAATCATTTGATGATACATCATGGCATCAACCGATTCTGATGAAGTAACACCCAATAGCTTCAAGTTCAATTCCATAGGTGTGTTCATGGCCTTGTATTCCATCATCCTAAACCTATTTAGGATCTCTACTGCATACTTCCATTGACCCAATGAGATTTTATCAGCATTCTTCCACAGCTACATGCCTAGAAAGATTCATCTTCTTGCAACTTTAATGAGTTCCTCTTTTCTTGTCAGCATCACTAGTATTCTGCCTTTAATATTGAAGAAAAGGTTGGAATATGCTTTACTCTCAGTAAATCCTAGAGCCATCAATAAGCTTTCCATCCTGTCATACCATGTCAAACCTCAGGATCTTCTGCAATCAGTCCCTCTGAAGTGGAGCACCATTCTCCCTATGCCTTTTGTACTCTATGCATTGAACATTATGTATCATAGTGACAATTAATTTGCTCTAATATTCTATGTATCCATCTAGGGTCACTAGATACCAATATGCTCTATTTTCAATGTTTTCAAAAGTTCTTCTTGTACCTATTCATGATCTTGTCATCCTTTATAATCTTTCATCTTTATCCTTGTAGCAAAGGCTAAGATGTTCATCACTCTAGGTGATATCAAATCTCTTCTTGTATGTGTTATCCCACGAGTGTCTTATGATCTTGTACAAGGCCTTCTTTCATTTGCACACATGATTCTGCCTATCATGTGTCTTAACTTCTAGTGGCTAAAAATGCCTCTTCCTAGTCTATGCCTTCTTTCCGTGAAAATCCTCGTGCTAATAATCTTTCCTTTTATCCCATGATTTTTCCATGTACTGCATGCTAGATCATGTAGATCCATATGGAATACATTATAGACTTCCCTTCAGGTCTTGATACTGCATCCTAGACATCATTCTTCTTGAACTTGTATTCTCCTTCCGTTTCTTCTTGGCTACTTCTTCATAGCCGAAAGGCTCTGCATCAATGATGTCGCTGAACAATGTCACATAACTAGAGTGTCTCTAAGGCCTCTTTCTTTCTTTGAAAGCATCATCATATTATTCTTCATTTTGGATTCTTTCTTGAACTGTCATCACTTGTTCTTCGAAACAAGTCTTGTCCTTATTTTCTTGTAGGTGATTGTATGCAATATTTCTTACAAGTCAAATGCATTTGTATGGTTAGAAACATTTCATAAGGCATATTCACAATGGAAAATTCTAATGCATAAATATATAATCATGCAACTATTTTATCCAACACAACATTCATCCATATCTCACAGAAACTTTTCTAGATTCCTTCCATCTCTACCAAGACATTATTGAGATTGTGCACTAATTCAATATGTTAGCAAAGAAGTTTCATTCTAGATAAGTAGAATCTCTTGAGGTATCTTCTTTGAATCATGAAATATTGATCTTTAGTTTCTCCCATCTTCTTTTCTCTTAATATGAGTCAAGCTTCATCTTGTGTGTGCTCTTCCCAAAGTCTACTGAAAGTAATCACTTCCTTCTAGCACACATTCCTTGAATGAATGAATCCCATGATCCTAGGAGGCCATTCAAGGTGGTTATCACAACGTATGCATTCTCTATTTCTTCATCCACTGCTTCAAGTTGTTCTTTGATTTGAGAGACCCTTGTAAAGTATGACTTGATGGTCCCTGCATTCTGGATCTTCACAATATTCAACTGGTTTCTTAAAGTCATCTTCTGATTTATGTTCTTCCCTTCTAATATCTTGGTCAAGGAATCAAACATCTCTTTAGGTGTCTTTACAGAAGAATCTTATGGTATAATACGATCCTTGATTGAATAAGAAATGATATTCTTGGCCTTTACCAACTTCTTATTGTGTAAGGATTTTAGCCTCATCTCCCTCTAGAACTGGAACCTCTCCACTTATCTAGGTGTACAATTCATTTTCTTCAAGAACCACTGAAATCCTATACTTCCATGCTCATAAGTTGTCAGCTTCACCAATATTGTCATCAAGATGGTGTGATTAGTCATCTTGAAATGATAACCTCAAATTTAAATAGCAAAATATTAGATCTTACAGATTTGAGTTGTCCGTCCTCATTCTTGATCTAGATGATCTAGGGTTTGTGAGAGAAACCCTAATTTTCAAAACTTGAAATTTCAAAATTTTGATTGGATAGAAATATGGAACTCTTCAAGGTGAGCTATCCAATGTACTCCTTTTCTGAAAACAGTGGAGGAAAATTCCTAGAACATGAAGCCCTAGTTTTCCAATTTCTTCTACATAAATTCTTTATATTGTTTCTATGGTATCTCTGAAAGTACTACTCCTCCATGTATGAAATTTCGTACTAAGGTATCCTCATATATCCTCTTTCCAACAACATATGATTTATCAGAATTGGTTTCTCCAATTGGGACTTATGATAGTTTTTCCATGGTGACCTAATTCAGGACTGTTCAACACAACGAAATTGTACATACTGCCATGTGTCATTGTTTCACTTTTGGGTTATGAATGTTTTACCAGAGAAATTATAGTTTGTTCCCTATCTATAAAATCTTTTCAAATTTCATTTGGACCTTCGTATTTTAAGATATAGCAATTATCCCTATGTGTCATGTTTAGGGATGAATATTGGGAGAGGATGAAACCCTAAATTGGAGGAATCATATCTCCTATAATATAGTGAATATGAGTCTAAAAATTTTAAACAGGGCACATCAATAATTTATATTTGGATTGCAAAAGTTTCAGATCCTGATCCTTCACCAATCTCAAGATATAGCTAATGTACCAAAACTATGAGTTTCGGTATTTTAGGGCTTTTCTTGAAGTTCCACTCAACCAACAAAATTTTACCTTGGTATCTAAACTTCAATTTTGATTAGGAGAACAATCCTATGCCAGGCTCACTCAAAAATTCCTCTTCTGTAAAAAGCCCTAATTTCCCGCACCAAAAATTGAAAATGCCAGGAATCAAATTTTGCTTTGACACAAAAGATACGCCCTTAAATGGAGAGTTATCCTATCCTCCTTTTGCTAATGGATTGTGGAGAGAGACCCAAAAAGTAATAATCTCTAGCTTTTGCAGCTGCACAGTGTCTTCTTCTAAGGTTAGCTCTGATACCATGTTAGATTTTTAACATTTAAGAAATATGATCTTAGTATATTATCTGAGAGAATAACATGCACAATAATAATCACAAGAGACAATAGACACAAGAGATTTTCCTTGGTGAAACCATAAAGGAGAAAACCCCACAACTTCCTCAGAGATAGAATGAGCACCAATAGAAAAAGTAAAACACAAAACTGAGTATATGGAATATTTAGCTTCTTATTTAGCAATTGAATGGTGTTTTATTTTTCATTCAACAACTTTTGAGTTGTTTCCCATTTGTCTACTTTATTTCCAATAACCAATACGTATGCTTGCAACTTTTTTATCTGTTGTTGATGGGCCTTCTTTTCCACCTTTTCTTGCCTTATATTTTTTTCAATTTTTCTTTTGGTGGACTGCAGTTTGGACACCTTCAATGTTTCTTTAAATAAATCAGTATATATGATAACACTAGTCTATTTGTGTGGATGAATCATGTCAGGTATAGGAATTTTTTCTAAACTCATGTTCATCTCAACAACTTTGTTATTAGTTTCTATTGCAAGGTTCAAGGTGTTTTGACTGTGATATATGACACTCCCCAAGGATATATATTTACTGGATATTTTCCTAACATCTACATACAACTTCAATGATTTATCCATCATAACCTCCTTGCAATCTTTATATTTATCAAAAAACTCAGCTCTGGTTTTAAACTAAGAACTCGAGTCTTTAGGTGTTTCAGAGAAAGCATATTCCTTAAATTCAAATGTAGGTCCTTTAACTTTCATGTGATTATTATTACCTTTTACATATGTTACTTAGACTATCTACCATGTTTCTTCAATCTAATTCTTTTTAGGTGTCTTGGCAGTGTCCTCTTCCTCTGTATCCATGGAATCAGAGAAGTCTCTCTTGTTAGTTCTTTCAAAACAACTTTCTATAGGTGTAATATTCTCATCTACTAGGAAAATACTTGAAGGGAATGGTTTTGTGGAACTGGAATCCTTCATTGATGAAGTGGAATCTTTCTACATATCATCATCCCTCTTTGTTTCATGGGGATAATCCATCGAATTGGAACTCTCGACCAAACCTGCAATTTCTTGATGTTCAAAAGGCTTATTTTAATTTACTTGTCTTATGATGGGTATAATATGGTGGGGATCATAATTAATAGATGCATCATTATAGAATTTCATTTCCTTCAGTAAATTTTCCACCATTGGCAAAGAAACACTATTTCTTATGATGAATGAGCCAACCGCACAGGGGAAGTTGATTTCATAAGACTTTTTGAAACTAAGAAAGTGTTCATTTTCCACAATAAGATTCTTCCTAATAAACTCTAAGGAAAATACCCTAGGATTTAATAAAGAATTCAAAATGTAAGGTTGATAAACAAATCCAAACAATCTAATCATTGTACCTTCCTCCAATAAAATCCAATCTCCAATTCTTTTCTCAGGATAAAATTGCAGCATTTATTTCATAACTGGTAACACTCCGAGTAATTTTTCCTAGAAATACCTCATACATGAGAAGGTTCATGTATTTTCTAAAATATGTATTCATCTCTTCAATGAGAACCATATTAGGACATTGTAAGTTCTCCGCATTAAAAAATAAGAACATTTTAACCAAATATGATTCGAACCTGAAACATCAGGTGTTGTGGAGGTCAACTAGATGTGAATGAATATTCTCAACTAGAAACTCATCAAATTTAAGAAAACAGGATTGGATTAACTGACTTGACCCTTCTGACTCAATTTGACCAGTACTAACTATGAACAACAAACTCATTAAGGACTCAGTGACATATTTGTCAGTGCCTAAACTTAAAAACTGACTCATAAGGGAAGTAACACACTCAGCTTCATCAGTGAATAGAATTGAATCTATAAGAAATGGTTGGTTTTGTAAAGAGACACCAGGCTTGAGAGAAGTGTTAAAGAAGACCTATTTTTTCTCTATAGTGGACTCTCTAAAAAACTAGACTACAGTTTCTTCATTTAAATTTTTGGCTATCTGGGTGAATTCAGTAGGAACAGAAAGATTATTTTGGACAACAAGTGGGATGATAGGACAAAGTATTTTGGACTTATTTGCATCCATAATTACCCTTTTGGAAGAATAATAATTACAAGAACACCAGTCTATAAACTATGGAAAATATAGGGTTTGCTCGGTGCTGAAAAAATGGAAATAAGACCTGAAAAACACCATGTAATTCTATTCTCTGGTCTTGGAGGAATTTTAATTTGTTTTTTACTGAGTCTAATGAATCATTTAACAATATAGTATTAAAAACCTCTGAATCTTTATCTTCAAAAACCTCTTCTATCCTCTGGTATTCCAAAGTTTGAATCTCTACTTCTTCTGTGTCAACCATTTAAATACTTTCTTAGTGGGAGTAATTATCCTACCAGGTTTCTCAACAAGTGGTCTAGAGATTCATCTGAGCTATATGTTTCCACATAGTCCTAAACTCTTTCTTTCTGATGCATAAACAAACAAATAACCTAAATCCATGTGCCTTCATTTTATGTTATTTTATCTTCTTACTCACCATGCATATTACTTAGCGAAACATTTTCTCATCCATCCATCTTGTTCCTTTTATTTTGAGTCGTTGATCATGTTCTCTATTTAAACCATATTTACCCTTGTGCCCTATATACTTCCATCTTAATCCTTCTTTTATATTTCAGTTTTTGAACTAATCATAACTACAAATCTATCGTTTGATTCATTCCCCGCCATATATATTTTCTTACTTTAAAAGCACCCATGACATCATAAAGGGACTGAAACTTATCTAAGTGGGTTAATATTCAACCATTGATATTTTTCCTTACAAATCTGCATCATCGATCAATTTTATTTTTAAAATTTCTGTTGAGATTTAGTTTTATAAGAGGTGTGCATCTTCTGTTTGTGGAAATATCATCCATCATAGATCTAAAAACTTGTTGATCTCAACCATTCATTTTCGCTCCACTTTAACCAATTCCACTAATCTTCCTCTTGATTTCTCTCATACATGTTGATTCAACAGAATCAACCTGGGTCATAGATCTCAACCTCATCAATTATGCACCCTTAATTGTATGGTCCCCTTAACCTATTTCTCTAGTTCATAAGTTTTCTTTTCCCATGCACCTTTTACAAGCAGAATGGATATGAACCCTTGATTTCAATCAAACTACTATCTTATCAGTAAAAATATGTGGGCCCTACCACATTCCACTGAATTTCAAATTTTTATTTACCTATGCATCTATCACCAACAGAGTAAAAACTAACCTATCATTTGGATCAATTATTCATTTGGACCGTCAAAACATAGGGTCTCTACTATTTTTCGCTGATTTAAAACTTGATTTACTTTGTGCTTTTCCACCCAACCAAATTTATTTGAACCGTTGATCTTAACCACCTTTGAATCTCCACCATTGATCAATGATGACCCTTCAAAATTATGTTGATCCATGAAATTAATTTCTCATTGCATGTTCTTCCTGCAGAATTCATATCAGTCGTAGATCATTTTTCTCTCTCAATATCTGCCATTGATATGTGATGGAGCTACCTGATTCCGCTGAAATGATAATTTCATTACTCTGTGCATGTTTCATCAACAGAATTTCCTTTGACCATAGATTTAATTTCTTCTTTTCATCATGCGGTCGATTTGTGTGGCACTTTAACCCATTTTTCTAGTGATCAACTTTATTCTTTTCTTGCATCTTTCACCAGTGAATTCATCCATACCCGTTAATATTCTTTTCAGCGGATCAACACCATCGCATCTTGCTGTGACATAACACTGGGGAAAATTTTCACACAAAACTCATTTCTAATATCAAATTCAAGATTTTCTTGACATAAATGATTTTTAATCTTAGGAATATGTCCTTTGAAACATTTTAAATCCCATTCTACATACCATTTAGGTCATAAGATACAAATTTTAGACCATACCTTGTATCTCCTCTAGTTTGACCCCTTCCAACTACTTGGCCAAAAATGGTGCTAACAGAAACAATAAATTCATACACTGAAATGGAAAGAGATTTATTTCAAGAACCTAGAGGTCATTATCTGAAATATTTGAAACTATGGATAAAGATGTTGGTATATGAAAAAGTGATCCTGAGAGTGGAGTCCAGCGAGTAAATCTTTGTGCATGGAGAACTGGAGCAATGTAGCAAGAAATATTGTGAGCATAATGGATGAGAATAAACTAAGACATTTCCTATTGATAGTGAGACTGAGCAAGAAGGTGGTCTCCTGAGAAGTGGAAGGATATTTTAGTCAGGAAAGAAGAAGGATTGCGACCAAGAGAGGAAGCTGCAGTGTGACTGAAATAGAGGAATATGAATTGGCACAACATCTCGATGGAGAGTTTTGCAACAAAGAAGAAGAATATCATATTATATCCAAAGAAGAAGAATAATATGTACCTAATCCATATCAAGATTACGACATACCCACGACCCTACATACATCTCTTGGACCCAAGGTAAGATCTAGAAACACATCATCTAATGGTTTTGTTAATCATAATAACAGTAATAGTGGAAATAACAGTCAAGAACTCCCCCTTGCAGAATATTTAATTTAGATATACCACGAGTAAATAGAATGGCTGGAAGTGATATAAATATACCAATATTTAATGGAAATTGGTTAGGGGACACTAAACAACATTGGTTTCTATGTGAATCCATATGGACTGTGCGACAAGTCCAAGATGAGGCCATAAAGAAAGCCCATATGATCACAACCTTTAGAGGTTGTGCATTGGACTGGTATACAGAATTATTTTTGGTTCCAATAGGAATCCCTCAGAAGGAATTAGACCAAATCAATTTGGGAATGACATTAGAGTTTAAGAAGCCTAAATTTGAGTCATGGTGCATTACAGAAATAAAAGATATTAAGAAGTTTCCTATGGAGTTTGTTTGGGACTTCGACCAAAGATTTAAAACTTTGATGGAGAAAGTAAGTTTTCATATGTCATATCTCCAACATAAAGAATGGTTTATTGCTATGATGTTACCACATATGCATTTTCCTCTAATGCAGCATAAGAATTTACCGCAGAGAAAGGCTCTTGAGCTTGCTATGAAATTGGAGGCTTCACCTAGGATTCCTAGATAGGTGATTACAACATGGATTATATTATTATGGACGTAGGTTCCAATGTTAACATTATTAGTAGAAAAACATGGGAAATTATGTGAAAACCATGACTAGTGTGGTCTCCTATACAACTAATATTTTCCAATTAGTCAAAGGTTGTTCCTATTGGTCGACTGACACAAGTTCCTTTCGAGACTCAAGATTTATGTAGATTTTGAAGTGATAGACATTGTTGATAATACAAACCTGTATCCTGCACTTCTAGGGATCAAATGATTCATTAATAATCAAACTATTATCAATTTTAAGAAGAGGATATTGGCATTTGAGGATACAGAGTTAAGGGTGGCTGCACCACTTGGTTGTCTAGAAGGCCAGAGGTATGTTGAGAAGGTAAATAACAAAGGATAATATGGATATATGGATTATATATATAATATTACCTCTAAAATGGATGATTATGTGAATATGACAACTGATCAAAAGCTTAGTTGGTGAAGTGTTAGTTCCTACTCATCAGATTCAGAGAAGCTTTGGAGAATCGCTAGAACTGAATCCACAAAGTATCAATGCAAAAATGTGAAAAAATTAAAAAATCATTATGATAGGTAGGTACTGAGGTTTGTGATACACCTAACTATGAAGGTTTTCCTAACCTAGAATATTTCTTGGTATATTTTGAAGAGGAAGTAATAGAACCTCAGCGTTTGTTAGCTCTGAACTTTGCATTGAAGGCTAAACCTGCAAGATGGTGGGTTTTGCATAGGAAGAGTATTTTGGAATGGCCTCAATTTCAAATATTGTTAGAAGTTTTATTTGGAGAAAATATTCTCTATACTAATATGAAATATACATGAATGACTAATCCTATCGAACATATTGAGCATTGTCACATGACATGGGAGATGTCATCGTAATAGGAATGGGTCCATGAATTTATACATACTTTGGACATGATACCGTGGAATGAAGCCCGATGAAAATCCGATTAAACAATGACCATATCGAATCAATCCGAGGTATAAAGAAAAAATTAAGACAAAATTAGATAGAATGTTAGATGCGATCATTATAGAACTTGTTGAAGAATTTGAATGGATTATCCCTATGGTAGTATAAGATAAGAAAAACACTAGTGAAATGTGCATCTGTGCCAACCTAAGGAAGTGGAATGATGCATGTCTGCATGACCCATTTCTAACCCTGTTTGCAAATGAAGTATTGGAGAGTTTTGGGGGACAAGAAATATATTGCTGTACTTATGGGTTCTCTGGTTACCATCGTATCAGGATTGCAAAGGCATATTGACACAAGACAACCTTTGTGACAGAATGGGGATGTTTCTAGTATAGGGTAATGCCTTTTGGGCTCAAGAATTCTCCTGCTATATTTTCTAGGATAGTTGTAGCCACGTTTAAAGATTTGATTCATAAATTAATTGAATTTTACCTTGATTACTGGACGATATTTGGGATAATAAATATCATATTGAGAGTCTTAGAATGATGTTGGAACAATGTCGATAGTTCTTGATCTCCCTTAACTTAAAAAGTGCATTTTATGTTCCCCTTTTTGAATTTTACTAGGTAATGTGGTTTGTCGCGATGGCATATTCATGGATCCTGTAAAGATCATGATTATTGTCGACCTACAACCATCCTTGATAGTAAAAAATTTAAGAACTACTTTGGTACATATGTGGTACTATAGAAGATTTATTAGAGGATGTGCAAAGGTGGTTGCCCCGATGGAGAAATTATTCAAAAAGGATGTTAAATTTCAATGGAGTGAACAATGCCGAGAGAGTCTAGATGTTTTAAATAATAAGATGGTTACAACACCCATATTAGTGTTTCCATACTGAAAGAAATATTTTCATGTACATGTTGATGCATCTTCTGTCACGTTGGGTGTTTTACTTGCACAACCTGACGAAGGTTCTATTGATCATCCCATCGGATTTGCTAGTAGAAAGTTATCAATGATGGAGAATAACTATACCATGATAGAAAAAGAAGGGCTAGCTATGGTATATGCTCTTCAAAAATTTTGACACCATTTGTTAGGAGGCCATTTCAAGATGTATACAGGTATTTATACATGGAAATATCTTGTTAATAAGCTAGTGTTGGGGGGGGGGGATATTTGTCAATGGATTCTCCTCTTCCAAGAATTTGACTTTGATATTATCGTTAAGTCAATTCGAATGAATTCAGAACTAGACCATTTGTCGAGGCTAGAAAGTGGAGAATATCTTGGTAATCTTGATGATAGTCTCCTGGAGACAAAACTATTTGTAGCCAATATGTTTTATGATCACTATAGAGATACTATACATTTTTTAACTACATGATATGCACTAGAAGGATTCTGTACAACATAAAAGAAACACTTAGTCGTAAAAGTTATAGATTTCTAGTTGATCGTTAGAAAATTATACAAGATGGGTCCATATGAAACTATTTGTTGTTGTGTCTGTTAACTAGAATATTTCACCTCTTGCGGACAACAAGGTGTTCCACTAGTCTGAATGGTTCAGATCCAGAACAAATAGATCACAAAGGCTGATAACTGTCCCTAGACACTGTATATATCTAGAATACAAGGATTTGATAGTCCTCCTGTGTACTTGCAATCAAGCTCAACACGAAATGAATCAAAGCAACCAGAATATGATCTACTAATCTATGCTAGTGACTAAGTAATCTAGCAATATATATCTGAAATCAAACATCAACAATATATATGGGACATAAAATAAACTTGCATTAGAAATATGAAGAAGTTTACAACCAAGCCTTAGTGTTGACATGCATCTCCATCAAACCGGCTCTTCATCCCCAAAAGCTTCGACTCTAGCTCTCTATGCTCTCTCCAAATGATCTTGGTCCAAGAATCAGTCCAATAGCATAACAATACCTTCAATTTTCTCTCCTCAACCATGGATTTGAGCTCATATTTATAGGGATTTAATAGATAGAGATGGATGAGAAATTAGTGGGTGAGGTGGCCTCTAAGATCCTAGGATGAGGGATCTCAAGCTCAACCAACCCACAGTAGTAGGGATAAGGGATATCTTGAGGCTTATCATCTAGAAGCCTCGAGAAGCTTCTATTTTTCCCTTTTTACCTAAGGTACTGTGCTTCTCCTTCTATGATAGAGCGGTTCTAGTAATAACCGCCTATGGACCAAGGACAATGGGTGGTGGTACCGCTTGTGGACAACCGATGAAAGGCGGTGTGAGCAAGGGTACCACTCCTGGATAAAGGGGCATGCACGGTGCTCGGAATTTGTATGACAGACTGATAAAAACCATTTAGTCTTCACTCCAGAACCTGGGATTCAGGGCAAGTAGGTATGTCAAAGGTCTTATCACATGATGGTGATAGGATTTTGGTATAATAGGATGCCCCCCAAAGCATGAGTCTTAGAGTGATATGATAAATGAGAGCTTTGAGAACAATTCATCGCCAGGAGATAAACATTTTGGCTCGATCGGAGTATGTAGTGAAGTAGGATTCTGTAGTACATCAATATGTTGACTCATAGACATAGGTAACCAAACTCATAGCTGTAGATCCATATGAGGTAGATCCATGAGTGGAATAAAAAAGCATGGCTACTAGAATACAGCATAGATCCATGTGATAGAGGAGTCAAACTTGGACATAGCTACCAGACATACAACATAGATCTATGTCATACAGACACAAATTTGAGCATAGCCACGACCATACAAATGTGGATCCATGCTAGATATACAAAACTCCATCACAACCTGGGAAAAAGCAATGAGCACTTTTAAACTAATACCCAAGGTCTTAATCTCGTCTTCCACAAAGTAAGATTCTATCCATGTGATAAAAATGATCTGAAGTCGAACAGGGTAGAAACCACTTGATTACCAACCAATGATGTGAACGATTAACAAGTGCGAGGGAGATCACCATTAATGTCAATGATTCCCAAGGTACTCTAGTACAATATATTGAGTGTGAATAGATGTCCTGATGTCGAACACCCAGTCGATTCTATCGATCAAAGTTCAATGATGTGAACCTATGTCGAAAGCAAGAGAATCTATAATTAAGGCATACAGATCTTAAGGTACTAAATATTGTTTCTAAGACTCTTTGTCAAATGATGAGCTGATGTCGACGAGAATAGTATCATCAAAGGAGGGCCATGATGAGTCCCACATTGATGACATGAAACTTAGAACATAGTTTGGGAATGATGTAGATGTAATAACCATATGAATAACTCAAAGATACTGACACAAAGACTGTGTAGATTGTAGAGGTAAAACTTCTTCAGATCCCCTTTGAACATCAGGTGGCATTGCAAAATGATTTGGTAGCATGACTAGATAGGATAGATACACAATGCAACGGTGGACAATGCATTCTTTTGAAAGACTCAAAGGATTGGCATGACTCATGAAAGTAAATCGTCATGGAGATCAGTTGAATACCCAATTGACTGACATGATTGTGCAGACAAGTGCCATGTTCAAAGGTAATGACAAACAACTACCATTATTTGAAAAATGATTCCCTTCCCATTTCCCCCATCATTATTGATGAGTGCCTCTTTTCGATTTTACGAGTTCAAAGAGGGTAACAAACATTCGATATAGCTTGTCAGAAGACAAGTCCAGTCTCATATGTTTTACAAACCTGAGAGAGGAGGCGTTTGTTCGCAAAATGGGTCTCTCAAATTTAATGAGTCCATTGAAAGAAAAATCGGTATCGTTCATATTTAGAGAGTCTAAACGAATACAGAAGAAGAATCCAAAGGGGTCCTTTTTCATATGATTTAGTCTCTAAGGCCTGAAAAAGTATAAAATCATACCTTAGATAACTCTTCTAGTCATGATTGACTAGAGTGTTCCTTTCTCATAAATATTCCTATCCGAACTAATAAAGAGATAACCTACCGTTGAACGGACGACTCTTCAAATACTTTAATGAGCGTGAATAAGACAAGATCGCTCAACAATCTTTTCATATTTAGGGAGCCTAAAAAGGGTTTAAAGAGAACTCCATGAGGTTTATTTACACAATGTCACTTTTTACGAGCCTAGAAAGATTCAGAAATGGACTCGACTATCTTTTCATGTTTAAGGAGTTTGAAAAAAGATGTGAAAATAAGACTCTATGACATTTCTTTACACAATGTCGTATTTTAGGGGCCTAGAAAGAAACTTGAACTGGACTCAAAACTTTGATACTAGATTTTAACGAGGATGACAAAGTATCATAATAAACACTCAATGACCTTTTCCATTTTGTGAAAGTACGAAAAATCCATAAACAAACTTTCCAAAGATTTTACTAAAGTCAACCTATAGATGACTCATAAACAAGTGTTAAATTCATCCAAAATCAACATTAAGGGATTATGACAAATAGATTTTGACCAAAACATGATGTAATATCAAAACTATAGTAATTCAGACCCAAAAATGTCTATATAAGGCAAGTAAATAGTAAAAAATCAAACATTTCACTATTTACCTCTAGCAGAGAGAACTTGGAGCATTTTCTAGCTAGATCATCCATAGCTGATATCGGGAGTTCCCACCATCTGTTTTCAGTCTCGTCAATTGAAGGTAACAGCTAAGACCCTTATCTTTGATTTCATAGCTACTATTTTGGGATTTGGTGGGGTTTTAGGTCTATTTGGAAAGCCCTAAAATCCAATTTGTGGGCACCATGACTACCCCTTGCAGGATAGGTGGTACCACCCAAGAACCGTGCCAAAAATAAGGTGGGAAAGTGGTGCCACCACCTGTCTCCAATGGGGCACAGGCGATGCCGGCCGTGGAGACGTTAAACAAATGATATGGGCATAATTTACTCATTCTTTTGATTTGCAATGACTCAGGGATGATATTAATGCATACCATTGTTTTTTTTGGCAGGTCCAGGCTTCCAAAATATGGTGATATGGAAGGAAAGAACACATGATGATGAGGATTCTATTGCTAAAAGGAATCCGGTTTGCATGGCCGCACTCCGGAACTATGGGCTCTTAAAGTTCTTCCGAACACCAAGCATGGTGTCCCACAAGAGACTTCTAGAACACATATTGAGAATGTGGAATCCAGAACAATAATATTTTTAGGTGGGGGCACATATACTTATAGTGAAGGTAGAGGATATCTAATTCCTAGCTGGCCTATCAAGACGGGGTGCCCCCATCGCACTGACAGGTTCTCGTGGTGGGGACATTATACATCAGGGAATAAAATCCCCATCAGTGCAGTGATAGACAGGGCTCTACGGATTCTCTTGTTCACCATGCAAAGGGTGGTAGGGATCCAAGGTGTACATAAGGCTTCTAGGGCACATATGTTGTATTCCCTAGAGGCTATGGCACCTACGGTGTTCAACTGGGTAGAAGCATTGCTTAGAATCTTTAAGGATCAACTGACTAAATGTTGGCAAGGAGAGCTGAAGTAGTTCGGATTTGGTTCCATCTTAGCTTGCTTCTTCTTTGAGCGGATCCCTCAGATGAGACCCCAGGTGACTTTCTAGAGTCTGAGGGCACAAGACCCCCGTATGCTAAGGTGGGTCCAAGTCATGGCTCGCACAGGAGCGGGTAGGGGTAGAGTGAAGTTTGGTGATCCGTTCTTCAGATGGCTGCGGGATTAGATGCTCATGGTAGAGGACTATGCCTATGTGGGAACATATTTTACAGGTGATCCTGACCTACCACTCCCACCTGGAGGGCAGTGGGGTAACATTGGTAAGAAGCAAAAAACCCTAATAATGGAAAATGTTTTTATGTTTTTTATGTTTTATTTTTTTTATGATAAGTGACGAGACCTATTTGTCTTCATGCAGATGTTGGAGCAGCGAGTCCTGGAGGAGCATCTCCATTAGACAGGAAAACTAGAGCTTGCTTCGTGCCACAAGGTGATGATATCACTGGGGAGCTAGAGGAGAACTTAGAGAGGTTGACTCTATACATCCCAAATACTGATATAGATGACATCCCGACTAGATATTAGAGATCTACGGTGGGAGTACCAGGACGATTTAGCAGGATACTATGCAGGGTGTATCGAGAAGTGATGTGCTATCATGAGCACCATTAATGGATGAGACATGTATACTGAAAGCTGATAGCTTCAGGATTTTCGTATGATGATTTTACCTAAAAGCCTACGTGCTTCAGATGAGGTTTTAGGACCTATTTTTGTAAAAATATTTTGTATATATATATATATATATATATATATACAGACTTTTACATGGTGTTTATACGTTTCAAATGGATAAATGCATTTTCTATGAGTTCTATGTGTCTTTAAATGTTTATTTACAATGTACCATGTTTGATTTAGCATCATGAGTGGGAAATATGCCAATCTAGGATGTAATTAGCCAATGAATCAACAAATACATTATGTTCCCTAGGGATATGCCTATATGTAATGGTTCCAAATGGTCTTTCTAACAAACATACCCTCTAGATTAGGCAGAGGAGCACTGGGTTCCTAATGGTGTAGACATGGTTTAAATGACAAACCACGAGCTGAGAGTACATCAAAAGTACTAGATCACGGACATCCTGGGAGGTAGCTTCAGTTAGAAGGTTGATGACTGCTTCATACTCAGTGATGTTATTAGTAGTGGGACATAAACAAACCACTCCTGAACTGACCAAATCTTCAGCTGGGGAATAGAGGACCCAAGCAGTCAAGGCTAGATTCAAGGTGTGGCGGCAAGCACCATCAGCGAAGCCATAGAAAGCCATATGCATGACCAAAACATGGTATAAATAGATGTGGACACTAAAAATCAAAACCATCTTGAAAATACTAAAAGAACACTGAAATTCAATCAATAAACATATATACAAGATACCATCCAAGAAGACCTACGCATAGTACCTTTTCAGGTACAACCCATTGTGAGGTTGCCCCAAAGGGATTCCATCATAATCAACTAAATCATAGGCTCCTTTATTTAACACCTTGGAAATAAAAAAAATTCCATACCAAATGGACTCAAACTTACCCTTCCCTAGCTTGTCATATCTCTGATCATAAGTCAAAACTAGGTCACCCTCATTGAAAACATGAGGCTAGATGGATTTATCGTACTACGTCTTGACGCGTTTCTTATGTTCCTCATTAGCCAAGGAAACATCTATACGAGTCTCATCAAGGTTATTTAAGTACAAAAATCTCAATTACTCTGTGGAAGTGTCTCGGAGAAGTTCAACAACAAGTTGTAAAGATGGAATCCGACATTGGATCGTCAAGACAGCTTCAAGTCCATAGACAAGCTAGAATGGCATGAAACTAGTAGTTGTTTTCATGGAAGTCCGATAAGCCCAAAGAGGAGAAAAAAGAATGAGATGCCAATTGGATTTATGATCTCTAACCATCCGACAAAGCATAGTTTTCAAAACCTTGTTAATGGCCTCTACCTAACCATTAGCTTGTAGATAATATGGCATAGAGTTTTCATGGTGAAAACCTAGCTTGGAACTCAATTCCTCCATCATTTGATTACGGAAATGAGATCCATGATCAATGATGATGGACTGCGGAACTCCAAATCTAGCTATGATATGATTGAATAAGAAGAGAGCGGTAGTATTACCATATTTTGCATATGTAGGCATGGCCTTAGCCCATTTTGTGAAATAATCCATGGCTATGATGATGTAACCATGCCCCCTAGCTGAGGCAGGTTTACAATGCATGAATTCAATCCCCCATTTGGAAAAAGGGCCAATGGCAATGACAGGGTGAAGCGGAGCAGGATGGGTGCACTTTTTGGGATAAAAATGTTGGCAAGGTGGGCATTTCTTAACAGCCTCATGACAGTCTTTGAAGATAGAAGGCCAAAAATAGCCAGCGCGAAGGATTTTATGGGCTGTAGCCATCCTAGATAAATGACTTCCACATGCTCTAGAGTGGAAATCATTCAGCACGTGTTCAGCCTCCTCATGAGTGAGGCATCGCCAGAGAACGGATTCAATCCCATGTCTATACAAGGTATCATGTAATATAAGATAGTACTTCACGTGGTGATGGATGCAGTGATGATCATTGCGAGATAGATGCGGCTGAAAATGCTGGTTCTGGAGATAAATCAACAAATCTCCATACCAAGGAACAGTAGTACTAATTAGAAACAGGAATTCATTTGGAAATGAATCACTGGGATCATATTTCGTGGTAGCACATGGAAGCTCACATATAAGCTCAGCAAAACCCAAGGATTTCTTTGATGTAGCCTTGGACAACTCAAGATCAAACTACTGAAGGATGAGGATCCAACGGAAGTACTTTCCCTTGAGTACCTGATGATTCATAATGTAGTACATCGAGTTCTAGTCTTCCAATATGGGGGTAGTGCGAAGAAGAATGTAGTGACAAAATTTTTGCACAGCAATGGACATGGCCAAAGATAGCTTCTCCACATGTGAATAACAAGTTTTAGAATCGATAAGATTCTTACTGGCATAATAAATCACATGCTCCTGACTGTGGAGATTGTCCTACACTAAAACCATGGCGATGGTAGTAGTGGAGGCAGCAATATACAAGATAAATTCCTTTGAATAATCCGGGGGGTGTATCACGGGTGAATGAGTCATAGCATGCTTAAGAATATCAAATGTGCATTGGGCTTGGTCATCCCAGAAGAATGGAGTGTTCTTCTTGAAGAGACACATATAACCATGCATTTTCTTAGTGAAATTGCACATGAAACAGTGGAGAAAGTTTTCCTTCCCCTGCAAACTTTGGAGTTCAAGGATGTTGGTTGGGGCTAGTAGATTAATGATAGCTGTAATTTTCAAAGGATTGATCTGGATGCCATCTTTGGATACAACAAAGACAAACAAATGTCTCATCTCAATGCAAAAAACACATTTCTACATATTGAGCCATATATTATAATGATGACATCTCAGGAATATGTCTCTAAGATGACCAAGATGGTCCTCCCGTCATTGTCAATGAGCAGGGAGGTCATCAAGGTACGGTTCAACAATATGTTTAATGTCATTAAACGCATAGGACATCGCACACTGGAATGTGGATCCAACATTTTTCAAGCCAAAAGGTAACTTATTATATGCAAAGGTTCCCCATGGGAAAATGAATGCCATCTTATGCCGATTGGAGGGAAATATCTCAATCTGATTATAGTTGAAGAAGCCATCCATGAATGAAAAGATGACACTGTTAGCACAGTTGTCGATAATCTGATCGATATGAGGGGTAGGAAAGTTGTCCTTGGGACAAGATTTATTTAAATCCCTAAATTTGATGCAGACTCTAATGGTGCCCTGCTTTTTATTGATAGGGACAACGTTCGATACCCATTCCATCAGAGGTACAGGATAAATAAAACCATCTTTCAGAAGTTTCTCAATCTCAGCTTTAATAGGTACGGCCTTCCTAGGATGGACTTGCCTAAGTTTCTACTTGATAGGTTTAGCCATGGGATAATTTTTAATCTCATGGACCACAATGGAAGGTTCAATCCCCGACATCTCTTCATAGGACCAGGAAAAAATATCATGGAATTCCTTAAAAAGTTCCTTTTATGCTTCAGATTCATCTATGGAGCAGTTCTTCCCAACATGAACATGCTCAATAACATCAGGTTTGGCTGATATGTCAATTGGGTTCATCTGAGTAATATTGAAAAGGTTTCCTTCAGAATCTATGTCTTGCAACAATATAGGACTTTGCAAAATGTTGACAATATCAGTAGGAAACAAGGATGCAAAATCATGGCTGCCCAAACTGGTATTGGGGAGGAACATGGATCTATGATGGTGATCCTCCCAAATGGGCTCATCCATGTTCATGATCTCTGTAATGGACTCATCGAAAGGAAAAGTCTCAGAGAGATAGTCTAGAATCGAAAGAGAAGGTTCTAACTAGTATGGTAAATGGTAAGGATCCAAAGCCACTAAATGAATGTCATTAGTGTGATCATCAGAACAAGATTGAATGGTGTCATACATAGCTTTGTGTGAGCTCAACGAGGTGGAATCAACAACATTTGTTCCCTGGGGCTCAAAATAAAATGAGGTGATCATATGTATTGTCATGGTATCCATGCTAGGAGGAGTAGAGGCAAAAATCCCCATAAGGGATGAATCCTTCAGCATACCTACCCCAATCGACTGGTAAGGAGGAGGTGACTTACCTAACATGGGCATGTTATTAGCTATGGAAGTAGTAACATATGGCATATAGAAATCAAGCTAGTCAATGGTAACAATTCTCCCAAGATGCGGGAATTGGACCATTTGAAATACTGTTGAAGCAACAACATTCATGGCATAGAACAAATTCCTTCCTAAAAGGAGGTTATAATCCAAAGGGGAATCTACCACTTCTACTTGGATGGAAATGGTTTTCCCCCTAGATTGACCATGAGGGATGATATGAGGCCATGGGGTTGGAAACCCCATCCATCAAAGGCTTTAAGGGTCATAGGTGATGTAACAAGCTTGGGAGAGCCAAGAGCTTTCCAACAAGTCAGAGATAACACTGAGGTCGAAGCTCCTTCATCTAGTACCATTTGAAATACTTTCTTTCCAATTACTTTCGTAATGATCTGAAAATAAATTTAATGTAGTAATCTAGGCTTATAGTTCTCAACATTGAAGTGAATCAAGTTAGTGTTATCTGAGTCCACAGCTCCTAATGTCGTCAACAAGTTCTTGCGCTGTGTAGGGAAACTTTGGAGTACTTCTAGGGTGGACATTGCACAAGGTGGCTGAGCGATATCTTTAACCACATTATAGAATTGACTAGCTCGAGCATTGGGATTAAAGACTGCCTTCCAAAGAGTACTCTTTGGTGGGTGCAAAATCATGTCGAGAGTAGGCTTCTCGATAGAAAAGGGAACAGTAGATGAGGATTCCAGAGAACTAGTAGAGGGAGATTTCCCTGAAGAAGATTGATCTTCTTTTTGATCTACGGGTTTATCATAATTCTGGCTTCAAGTTTGCAGATGGATGGTATCTGAGAACATCATATGAATTTCCTCCTATGAACTAGAGTTACCCTGGTTAGACATGTGGTCTACCAGTTGCTATTGAGAGGGAAAGGGATCCGTCAGTACTGCAGGTGCGGATTAGACTTCAAAAACTAGGAGATTTCATCCCAATGGGGACACTCCTTTGAAAAGTGGTCACCATTGCACAACAAACAAGGATATTTAGCCTTCCTTTTCCCTTTGTCATTGTCATTATTGGTTGATTGTGGGGTCTCCAGTTGGTTTCTAGGTTTTTTATTTCGATTTTTACCTTTCTTTTTATTACTCAAGGTTTGATTACTTTGAATAGAATTGACCTCAGCATAAACCTTAGGAGTCGAAGGAGTAGTATTTTGGGTTTTCTTTACAGGTTTCGCTGTGGATGGGGACCGGATTGAACCAACAATCCCATTAACATGTACTTCTGTTGGTGGCTTGGCAGGGTCAGTGCTGGGGTGAGGAGCTTGAGGAATTAGGTCATAAATTGTCCTGGATTGGGAATAGACCATGTATAGGTACTAAGCCCAACTAATAGCCTACTCTTCAGTAACGACACTGCCCATGGCCACATCTCGGGCAATAGGAGGAAACAAGTACTTAGTGAACCAATCAGCTAACAACTGATCTAGAATAGGGGCCTTAATAAGCCTTCTCTTCCTTCTCCATGCATGAATATGATCAAAAATGTGGGTGGAGGTGTTCTGTCGCAGAGAAGTTAAAAGATCAGTGCCCATTTCATAATGAATAGGGAGATGAAAGTGCATAAGAAATATGGCTTCCAATGAGCCAAAGTGCACAAATGAATGTTGTGGGAGTTCAATATACCACTTTGTGGCCATACCGGTCAAAGCTCACTGAAAGAGTCGTAAACAAATGGAATCATCCATGAGGGAGTTTGAGAAACAACACAAATGAAAGGTCATAACATGGTTCCATGGATATTTACCCTGCTTCCCATTGAATTTCAGAATATCCGATGGTAACTTTACCAGAATGGGAGGCCATGAGGTATTTTGTTGAATGGGATCATTAATCAACATGGACAAATGAGGAAAGTCCAAAGTTGCTAGGAAAGGTAACTGTCTATTGGGCTGCACATACTGGTAATATTAATATGGCATATAATTACTAGTAGGGCCATAGGTAGACTGATAAATAGGTTGCTGTGAGGAAGAACTACTGAAAAATCCACCCATGGGGGGTTGATTTCTTGAATTAGGACCGCTAGGACCACCATGGCCTCTAGGAGGAGGACCGCCAGAGCCACTAGGAATTCCAGGACCACCGGGACCATCGGGACCTCCAAGACAACTAGGACCACCAGGAGGCAGACCACTAGACCCTTTGAAACCTCCATAACCACTCGAACCACTAGGTGGAGGGCCACCAGACCCTCCAGATCCATGAGGAGGAAAGCCACCAGTTCTCCTAAGACCACTAGGACCACCAGGACCATGAGGAGGATCGCCAGATCCTTTGGGACCATTAGGTCCCTCAAAGGGAGGACCTCCGTAAGGTGGTCCTCCTGCACCTCTCACAGTATGTATAGGTATCCCTCCCATAGCTAGCATGTAAGACCAGTTGGATTTCCCCCATGGCGTAAAAGTGTTACTAGGGAATGGAATTCCAGTAGGATTGGATGGATAATTACCTACAGGTATTTGATAACCATAACCACTAGAAGACTGGATGGCAACAGGTTGTGCCCCCAAGGGCTGACCTGAACTAGATGGGGGATTCACCACATTAGTGTGGGTGGGAGGGACAAAAAATATATATGTTTCTATGTTAGAGGTCTGATCTTGACTAGGTACGACTCTAGTATCAGATAATGTAGGTCGTGCTGGGGGTTTCCCCCTAGCATTCAAAGGTACTGACGAAACAGGAATTGAAGGTTGGGCCACAAATGCAAAAGACCTGGGAGGATTTGGAATAGACATAACATAAGAGGTGATAGGGGTTGTTGTACAGGAATAAACACCTTATAACCGAAGGTATGGGGTTACCAACATACTCAATAAACTTGCAGACAATTGAATCTAGAGTGCAGTAAAGGAAATAGGAGGATGAGAAAGACTCACCCGATACACGATGGTTGATCCTAGCTTGTCCTCTTCCGCTCTGCTTCTCCTCCAAAGTCTTCAGGGATGTTTCTCCTTCACTTGTCAAGATTCAATATTCCAAATACAATATGATTCATATATATAACTAGGTTAGATAAATTATAAATAGAATGCTGAAACATAAACATTTATCAAACCGCAATACATGAGATACATTCAAGACACATATGGAAGAAGGATTCTCTTTATTATCAACAATGAAAGAGTTCATATTACAACCCAACACCTGAGACAAGGACTCCTCTGCAACCAAAGGATTCTGAGTTCCACTGCTCCAAATACTTTTGTATAAACTCCACCAGCATAACTTTGCTCTCCAAGTGTATGTACCAAACACCCTCCCCAAGGCCTGTATTTATACATGGTGAAATAAGGCAGTTTTGAAGGTTTAGGAGGTTGAGACAGTTAAGGAGATTAAGGGTAAAGGATTAACTAATCTCAAGTAATCACATGTTTTTATTTTCAATGTCAAAGAGGCATGTACATGGGTATCAAGACTGACAACTCGCGTATGACCCACGAGTTGCTATAAGAGCAACCCGCGTACACATCTGTACGCGACATGCAACAACCGAGACTCACGTATAACATGTGAGTTGCATATATAGAGAGTCGTGTATATGACTTGACATAGCTAAAGGGTGAAAATAAGCAGCTATATGGAAGACAAATGTAAGTCATAATAATCCCATCTATAGTGTTTTGGGCAACCCTCAATCCATAGATGTCCTTTTGTGTGCCAACATGAGGGATGTCGCCACTCAGATGGAGAGGTGCCATTCAGGTGGATAACAGGGGTGGAAATTTGACCTGGGATGTGGGTTGTTAATGGACAATCTATAATTAGTTCAATGGGTCTCATAGAATCGGCTAGTGAACAATATCCCATAGGAAGGAATGAGGAATGAACTAGTGAAGGGCCTAATAGGTTATCAATCTACTTTTCTTCCTCCTGTGCATGGAGGATATCAACACAGTATTTTCTACATTCTTCTTCACTTTCAGGAGAACTTACACAGGTGCCAAATGAGGCAATGGCCTGTCCGATAGGTGTCTCCAAAAAAGTAGCATTAGGACCAAAGTCTAGATGGGTATCATCAACATGACCTTCTGAGGGAGGATGGAATGATGAATCTTCTCGGGAAGGCTGTTTGACCAAGGGAGGTGAGTGTGAAGAATATGGTACTCCACTTTCCACCACCACATTATCTCCCACTTGGGAGGTGGTAGAAGCTCCTTGGTCGATAGCTTTCATTGTATTTTCTCCTGAAACAGGAGTAAAATCAGGTGGCAAGCCCCATACTCTCCTGGACTATCTTAAATCAGTCAGTGTGTACAGTTCCTATCTAACCTAGGGTCTAAAAATCTAGAAAAAACACACCAAAAGACTTACCTACACAAACTATAGGTCAAAACAAGTAGACTTAAAATGACAGGAGGAGTTCAAAAGTCAGGTCTCTCACTAGGATTGTCAAGCAGGTACCACTCGCGATATACCTCGAGGGTACGTGTGTAGTAATCTCCCCAAATGTTTTTTTCAGTGTATGGCTCCAAACAAGATAGCAAAAGGGATTTTCTTATATAGATAAGGTACCCTAGTGGGGTCTCTCGATATACTCAAGGTACGTGGGAGCTCGAATCAGTAGTAGTGTTGTCTAATGCATAACCGTACACAAGGGGCCTTCTGATATACAATCAAGTACGTGAAGTACCTTTCAATATAACTCAAGGGTACATGAAAGGCCATTCGATATATCAACAATACGTTGAAGAACCACGCAAGTTCCAGAATGTAATGCTGACAAGTAACGATAGCTCCTACACTTTACGATGCCCAAACACATCTCTAACCTATCACTCAAGTTACTATGTAAATTTTAACCTACAACTACCGTTAATTTTAACTTGTACGGTTAGGTGAATGCATGATGTTTTGACAGAAAAGTAAAACCATGCAATATGCTTGTGCAAATGTTCACTTTACCGTTCAAGTATGCCTACTTATGGGAAGGAAGAGAGTGTTTTTATTTTTGTTTCAAAACCAAAAATCATTCCAATCAATAGTCATGAACATCAAATCAAAGACAAGCAAATACTTCTACAAACCAAATTCTTCTTTTTGAAAGCAAATGAGAAGGGTGAGAATCTCTTTTCCTAAAAGAACAACACCAAGCACACCTATATGCCAATGCACTCTAACTTTTCAAATTTCTTAAAAACATAAGCAAATCTAACTTAAAACTACCATTTTTTTTATTTTGATCGAGATAGTCCTGTATGCATGAGAGATGAAAGATCATAAAGGTCCTGAAAGCTTGTAAAGCCAATCAGAAAACCCAAATCCATTGCTCAAATATGATGTCCTAATCTCAAGCAAAACTTTTCTTTTTTGAAGGAAGGAAAAAGAAGTTTACTATGCAAGCAAGAAATGAAATCTATAACCTAATCTAATGTTATTCTTTCAGTAAAGGTAACAAAAAGAGAGTTCAATGAGCACCCTAACTTTCAGAAAATAAGAAATCCTTCTTTAAGCACAACCAACAAGCAAGAAGCGAATGAACAATAAAAAAGACTAAACAAATTTTTGAAATTCCACTCAAATCAATCTTAAACCATCAAAGCAGCAATCCACATGCATCAGATTCAATAACACAAGCCTGATAATAGAACTGAAAGCAATCAAAATTCCAAATTTTTACAAAGAAAAATTAGGAAAAAGAGTTTTGGACTAATTCCTACCTGGTACCGTGCTTCGTAGGTGTTGTAACAGCATTTCCAAAGCATCACCACTCCTCCCAAACTAGATATAGGCGGTGGCACCGCGTAATACTCACTATGTTCAGGCAGTGGCAGCACTCCTCATACAAAGCATGGCCATGGTTCCTTGTAGATGGCCAAACCAAGAAAGAGAATGATGGATCAGATCAAGAAAGACTAGATCAAGGCAAATACTATTGAATTGAATATGGTAACAAAGCATAAAACACCAAAATGACTCAGATTTGAACAGATCTAGAAATTTCAAACCCAAATAATACAAATTTTAAAGTACATCTAACTGAAAAGAGTTGAAGAAAATGGAGCCTGAATTTGGACAAGAGTTACAGATTGAGGAGGATCAGAACAATTGAATACAACTATCCCGGGTGGAGTCGCTAGATTTGTTAGCTGGAATATTTCACCTCCTATGAACATCAAGGTGTTCCACTGGTCTGAATGGTTTAGATCCAGAACAAATAGATCACAGATTCTGATAGCTCTCCCTAGACACTGTAGATATATGGAATACAAGGCTTTGATAGTCCACCTGTGTACCTGCAATCAAGCTCAACATGAAATGAATCAAAGCTACCAGAATATGATCTACTAGTCTATGCTAGTGACTAAGGAATCTAGCAATATATATCTAAAATCAAACATCTACAATATATATGGGATAGAAAACCAACTTGCATTAGAAATATGAAGAAGTTTACAACAAAGCCTTATTGTTGACATGCATCTCCATGAAACCAGCTCTTCATCCCAAAAATCTCTGACTCTAGCTCTCTATGCTCTCTCCAAATGATCTTCGGCCAAGAATCAGTCCAACAACATAACATTACCTTCAATGTTCTCCCCTCAACCATGGCTATGAGCTCATATTTATAGGGCTTTAATGGATAGAGATGGTTGAGAAATTAGTGGGTGAGGTAGCCTCTAAGATCCTAGGATGAGGGATCTCGAGCTCAAGCAACCCATAGTAGTAGGGATAAGGGATATCTCAGAGCTTATCATCTAGAAGCCTCAAGAAGCTTCTCTTTTTCCCTTTTTACCCAGGGTACCGCGCTTCTCCTTCTATGACAGAGAGGTTCTGGTAATAACTGCCTAAGGACCAAGGGAAATGGGTAGTGGAACTACTTGTGGACAACTGATGAAAGGCGGTGCGAGTAGGGGTATTGCTCTTGGATAAAGGGGCATGCACGGTGCTGGGAATTTTTATGACAGACTGATAGAAACCATTTAGTCTTCACTCCAGAAGCTGGGATTCAGGTCAAGTAGGTATGTCAAAGGTCTTATCACATGATGTTGATAGGATTTTTTTATAACAATGTCTTGGAACATGAGTGACTGATGCTATTGAATGAAGTACACACTATTTTCACATGCGGCCATTATGTAGGTAAATAAATAGTGCAATTTTTTTTACATGCCGGATTATGGTGGCCTACTCTACATGTAGATGCTAGAGATTCTTTTCATAGCTATGATATTTTCCAAAGAACTGGAAATGAACCACGATGAGATGAGATTCCATTGGTACCAAATATAAATTTAAAATCATTTGAAAAATGGGGTGTTGATTTCGTCGGTCCTATTAATCCACCAGGAAAGAAAACATGTGCATGTTACATAATCACTGTGACCAACTACTTAACCATATGGGCTGAAGCAGCGCCCATAAAGGATTGTACTGTTACAAATACTACAAGATTTTTGTTTGACCATGTAATAAACTGATTTGGATGTTCGAATATTTTGATAAGTGAGCAGGGCAGACATTTTTTCAATTAGCTGATTGACAAATTAACTGAGGAATTTTAGATTCAACATCAGAATACAACACCATATTACCCACAAGTGAATGGTGTTGTCGAAGAGTTCAATAAAATTTTGGAGAATGCATTGATGAAGATCTGTAATTTTCAAATAGATTATTGGGATCATAAAATACATGCAATATTATGGGCATATCACACCACCTATAAAAAGTTGACAGAACAAATTCCATTTCGACTAGTTTATTGACCAGAGACTGTCTTGCCAATGGAGTTTATTGTACCCAGTATAATAATAACTGTGATTACAAAGACAACATACTTTGGTGTTATCAAATAAATATTTTTCTAGCCTATAAAATTAGAATAAGATAGATTTATCATAGACTATCATCAGAATGTTGAGAAGGAGCGACATAAATCTTGACATGACTGACATATTAAATATAAGGAGTTTCAGATTAGATATCTTGTTTTGCTTTATGACAGTAAGTTTTTGAAACATCCTGGAAAGCTTTAGACACATTTGATCGGACCATATATTTTCATTTAGATCACTCAAGGAGGAGAAGTTCAATTACATAAATTAGATGGTACACCCTTCAAAGTATTGGTAAATGGAAGTCATCTAAATCCTTATCAGGATATCTGCACTTTGGTCAAATGATAACTCAAAAAAAAAATTATGAGTGTTGTTGTCACAAATCTTATGGGTGTTTTTGCCACAACATTATGAGTGTTGCGAGTTTGTGAGCATTTTGACATGTGTGAAATTGTGTCGCAAAATATACATCTATTGCAATGAAGAATTGTGTCGCAAACTATATGTATTTTACATAAGATAAATTATTGTCAGAGACTATACGTTTGTCGCAAAAGAAGAATTATGTAGCAGATTATATGTCTGTCGAAGAAGAAGTATTGTTGTCGCATGAAGGATTTTGGTTGTAGATGAGAGTTGGATGATAGTTAATGTGAAGTAATAGGAGATTTAGGTGACATGGTTTTTGGTCACATATACCATTAATGCAAAATAAATACCAAGAAATTGATAGGCGAAGTGACGGTTTAGTTGGTGGTTTCTTTGAAATGATTAGAAATATTGCTCCATGTGAGTGAATTTCCTACCACCTTTCCATTTATTGCATGATCATGTGAGTGAATGACTAATCAAATGTGTAAACATATTTCATGTTCATGTGAGTGATATTGGTCATTCCATTGCATCCGACTGATTGAAACTTTTGTGATGAACCGTTTGTCTGCAACTATGTGAGAAGAAGTTATTGTCGTAGAGCATGGTAATTTCTTTCTTGAGAACAAGCATTGTCCAAGAATAATATATTGAGATTCCATCACCCACACCCATCATGAAAGAACATACAGAAGCTATTTCATAGTCACCAGTGATTCTAGAATTTGTTTTACAACCAAACCTGCCCGACCCATCAAGAAATAAACACTCTAGTCATGGAAATGGTCACAAAAAGGGAACAACACCTCCACTTGACGATGAAGTGATAAATTTATCATCCTTGTTTCTTGACTATGTTTCATAGAGGCCATCAAAATAACCAAAGGTTACTCTGGGAAAAAATACAAAGTATCAGTTAGTATCACTAGCCATATAAAACGAAGTTCGAGTGATAATGAACATTATACCCAAGTTTAAGAAATTGGGATGCATCGACCATGACCTTCAGAAATTCCCAGAACTTGAGATGAAATAATATATGACTAATGTTAGATAAACTAGGGATGTACCCATTCACATATTCTTGATGGAGTGGGAAATAGGATTGGATAAATTTGGACTACTATCGTTGATGCACATGCCGCATTTTGGTTGCACAACATAAGTTAATGCATGTGTGAAGCAGTTTCTCATGTGTTTTCATAAAGGGTGCCTATGGCTCAACAAGAAAATATCAGTTGACGTTGAGATCATAACATCCATTATAGGACTTCCTCTTGCAAGACTCGACCCAACTTTCTTCTTCACTGGGAAGGACCAAGATACAAATATGGTCAATAAAATAAAGTAAGAGTACAATATGTCGAGGGATGAGAGAGGGTTTTCTATTGCCTCCATCAACGATATAGTCATTCGGTTCATAGCCAAAGTTTTATATGGAAATATGTTGAAAAAGATGTGACCAAACAAATGTACAACATGTACAATCCCTATGAAAAAGTATTAATCCTCCCTTTTCCAATTTGGTCATATGTCTAAATCAGGAGTCATGTCTAAATTGGGAGTCCATCTAGTCTATTTTTAGTCACTAGCACCATTGGGTCCACTTGGCCTAATTGGGGCACATGTTTGATTTAATAAAGTGTGGGGAACACTAATTGAGGCCTAATTCCACTGACTACACTCGATTGCATCAGTTTAGGAGCCTCCTAGACCAATACCTACAATTTAGGAGCCACTGGGAGTGCCAATACCAACCAAGGTCAGTTGAGTTGAGTTGGTGACTAGTCAAGCTAAGTTAGGAGTCAATTACATTCAGTTCTAGTCCTGTAAATTTAGTTTGCGCTAGGTTTGCATGGCTTCATGTAGGAGAGATGCATTCCTTGCCTACCATAGCCAGTTAGCCTCATTTAACACTAAATTAGACACTTGAGTTGTGTTTTAGAACTCTGATGAACTTTGATAAGTATTTAGACAAGGTCAGTTAGTTATTAAGTCCTCTGATAATGATTTAGACAAGGTATTAGTTACCTATAATCAAGTAGATTCTAATTAATTCAATTTTTCTCATGTGTATTCGAATTGCATGTGGTTATTTAGCCATTGTACTGCATTGTAATTTATCATCTAATTATTTTTTTTATTAATGAAAACATTCACAATTGCAAGCCTGTTTTGCACCGTTTCATTCTTCAATTGTTGAGTAAATTGTGTGAGCTATCTTGTGAGTTGAGTGTTTGTACACAGATCTATGTGCTTAATTTAATATGGTATCAGAAACTCAACAGGACAAGGCACTTCTCCTCCTCAGATCTCGTGGATCATTTTTTTGAGAAAAATTCCTCCTTCCAGCTTTGCACCAAAAGAGGAAGGTTTACCACTTAATACCCCAATTTAAGGAATTGTTGATCAAGCTTACTTGATCAATTATGCTGGGTGTGATGAAGACCTAAAATGTGCAGGATGTTCGACCTTACTTTGTATTTTTGTGTAATTTCAGTTACAAATTCAAATGGATTCATCAGTTCCTCTTCTCACCCTAATAAAAAACTATTAAGAATGGAAGAAGAAGATGATTGCATCTGTGGTGAGATGAGGTCTCTATGGGGTTTCTATTGGACTCGGTGAAGAGTTTTTTTGTGAGAATGACTAGATGAGTGAATGTGATGCATATTTTGCAACAATGACACTAGATCTTTCTCCTTATTTTCTCTACCTCAGTACATCTATTGAAGACCGAAAGGAAATATGAACACGATTGGACATGACCTTTGGAAAGATTGATGAGGAGCATAATAGCACTTTGGAGAGCACATCGAACACCATAAGAGTTCCTGATCCAAAATTCTCAGCCTCTATTCTCTCTTCTAAAGTTATTCAATATGAAAAATAAGCAAAGTCCTCCTCAAGTGATTTTCTATTGAATTTTGTGCAAAATTTGCCAGTAATTTCTTCCAAAAGTGAAGAGAAATTTAATTTTTCTCCCTCTAATGTTGCTATGGTGTGAAAATATGCAATAAATTGGATATTTTGGAAGAAATATCATATTTCTAGAGTGATCCATTCATTCTCCATGATCTATATCTTCTATTAAATTCCTACAAGATTGCATGCACCAAAATTCAGAATTTTGAAGAAGAAGAAAACTGTGCATCTACCGTCTCGGTGGACCATCCTCTTGGATATGGTATGAACCTTATTGGATATTATATTATATTATTTATATATGATATGATATTTCTTGGTTTAATATTTTAGTTTCATAAGCTTTCAGTATTGGTTGTAGTTGTTCTCATTAATTTTGTGAAGAAACAAGTACCACAAGTCTCCTTCAAAACTGTTGCTGGGAATTTGATTTCATTTCATAATTTTGGATCTTATATGAACCCATTTATATATTATTTAATTTATGATATGATATTATTTGGTTCAAATTTTAAAATCCAACAGCCTTCAGTCATGTTTGTAGCTGCTCTCACCAATTTTGGTGTGGAGAATAGAGTACCGCAATTCTTCCTCAAAATTGTTGTTGGGGATTTGGTGTTAGTTTCCTCTTATGAGGTTGATGATATTTTATTATATTATTAATTATCTATTTATGAAGCTATATAATATTATTTATCTCAGTCATTCACTCTCCATAGTCCCAGGGCTTCTCTACTTTTGGTCACATGCTCATCTCCTCACATAACTAGTAAAGAGGAAGATTTTCGACATCAGCCTGGACACTTGCTCCTAACACTTGGGACTATTTTTACCACTCATGGTTTTATTTTCATGGATGCAACATATCATTTTCTTCAGTGTTCCTCACATGGTTTGAATCCTCAAGAACCTTTTCTCACTTATCATTTGAATTTAGGTGCCTATATTTCTAATTTAGTTGAACATATCATTATTATTCCAAAGAGAAAGGTTCCCCCAGAAATAATGATGGATAGGTTCACATTACAGGCCCCAAGATAACTATGCATATAAAAACCATATTGATCTTGATTCTACCTGCTTAACTAGAGGTGGGGGATTATTTCCCATGTGGTTTTTTCCCATCTCCTTCTACTCAGAAGTTACTTTACTTTACTTGATATAATGGGTGACCTATGGTCTTAGTTACCAGGGCCCATATATTTTCCAAGTTAGCATTCAGGTGGGGTGTTAGGATTATTAATCCTCCCTTTTCCAATTTGCTCATATATCTAAATCAGGAGTCCATCCAGTCTATTTTTAGTCACTAGCACCATTGGCTCCACTTAGCCTAATTAGGGAACATGTTTTAGTTACTAAACTATGGGTGTTAACTCGAAAAATCCCTCATTCAGCTCTACATGGCCTACACCACCCAAGGACACCCATGCACGACCCTCATTTCAACCCACTAGACTCCCACACCCTCAAAAAAGGCTTAAGACTGAGAAAAAGGGCTTAAAAACCCCAAAAAAGAGCCTACATTTCTCTCCTAGGGGCTAAAACCTCCAAAAAGGGGCTAAAACCCCTCAAAGGAGCCTAAAACCCTAAAAGGAGCTAAAGTTAGGGCAAAAGGGGCTAAAAGCCCAAAAAAGGGGCTAAATCCCTAACTAAGGGCTTAGAACCCTAAAAAAGCTATAAATAGAGGGATGGGGGTCAATCTCAAAACACTTCTCCCTTGCATACTGTTATGCTGCCCGAGTGGATGTCTTGAGACCCTTTTTCTCTCAAGCCACCCACACTCCCTCTCCTCCATCTTCCATTGAGCCATAGCTCCTCCATCCAAGAGAGGTGCTTCTCCAAGCCAGGGCATGGTATCCCATTCCAACAAGAGAAGGTATAGCTTGTTGTTTGTTTTGTTTGCTTTAGTAGTTTATTTGATTTCTAATCCATGGTTTATTTATAGGTTTATTGCTTAACTTGTTTTGCAGGTATTTCAGTCTCTAACATGTTGTTTGCAGGTAGCTGGAGTTAAACCCTAACAGTGTTTGCAGAGGGGTTTCCAACCATTTCTCTTCTTTCTATTCTATTTTGATTTCTGTCCATTTTTACTGCATTTTCCATCCAGGAACCTATCCTTCCGTCCTATAAAAGCTCACCATGAGTTGTCGTTAAGCTCTTTTCTATCCTTCTCATCAAGAAAATATTGCTGAGAAAACTTGGTTTTGTTCATGCTCCTAAAAGTATATGAATGGCTGTCCAGTTAGTATAGGTTTAACCTTTTCCGGCCTCATTGGACTACCAATGGTAAAGAAGTCTCCCATCCACTAAAAGGATGGGTGAGCTCTCCTATGTGTACTTTTATCCTTTTTTGGGCACAGGAGACTACCAATGAAAAGTTCCCCCACTGGAATCTTCTTCATTCTTTTAGACTCTCTAAAATTGAAAGCACCATTGAGCATTTACTTCCATGGGCTCGCCAAAAATCCAGGAGATCATACCACAATGGTGTCTCAAGACACCACCCCACAGAAAATAGTTTGGTAGCATTCCCACTTTGGGTTGCCTTTGTTCAAAGTACTCTGCAATCTTTCTTCCTTGGATCCCATCAATATCAAAAGTGTCTACCTTCCCCAAGTATTTCCCATTTGCAGTGACATTCCCAATATTACAACTATGATCGCTTTTGCATGAGTTAGTTTTGTTTGCTTCCTGGTCCGCCCTGTCGTCATGCTCTTAAAAAAGGAATTTTGAATATGTTGGTCTTCTTTGGGCAGAACCAGGTTTACTGTAGTGTACCAAAAAAACCCCTAGCTCACTAGTGCTTTCGGCGACAGACCACAGAACGGCCTGAATTCTCACCTGAAGTGATCCTAGATGGGGTGGTTGAAGAATCAGGTTTCCTCAACTAGGTTCTATAGAATCCTAGCTTTCTCTTGACTATTAATTAACCAGAGGGATCTATTAGCAAGGGTTGTTTCCCTCTTCCTAGATGACTCTTCTATGGGACTGGCTCTTATCACATCGCATATTCTAGGACGATGCGCAAACCTTCTCTTCTGCTTAACTCTTAACCTGCGATATCTCACACTGCAGCTCCTTTGATAGTGCGATATTGCCTTTCTACACTGCGATATTTCCTACAGTAACACACAGTACGCTCATCAACTGTCAAAGTCTTGAGGCATTCTCCCTAAGTATAGTAGCTCATTTAACCTTCATTAGGGTGTTAAACAACTTCACTTAAGCTTATACAGTCTAACATGCTTAACATAAATCATGCTCAACTCGGTGAACTCATATCCATAAATCACTTAACACTGTAACTGTCAATTATCATGAATCAAGCACTGATAAACTCATTTATAGAATACTTGACACATTCAACTCACCTTTAACCTTATATATTACTGTAAAATGGAGGATAGCATACATACATTCATTAACTGATAAACAAAGTTCATGTAATAGATAACATATAGCAAATAAGCAAAGCACAATCACATGAAACAGTCGCACAACACACGGATTTTATGTGGTTCACTTCCAAGGGGGAAGATACATCCACAGGAACTGTGTTTTATATTATGTCTTGAGAGAGTATACACAGTTCCACTACAACCTCTTATGCAGCTTGAGATATTCTCGAAAACTCCATGCGCACAGCTGGGAGCCCTTCTCTCGTAGATCCCTTCTCTTCCTATAATGCTTTCTTCTTACAATATATCCTTTCTCTCTCTCTCAATCCCTACGGATTGTTACATTCATGCTCAAGGAGCCGGCTACTGGTTATAGTAAGATAACTATAGACTTAACAACAGAACCAGAGATCGACTCTTTCTCAATGTCTTACAATACTGATGACAACTAGAGACACTTAACTAGTTAGCTATCTAACCTTTCATAATACAAAATACATTCTTAAATAGGTGGCCTGAAGGTCTCGCCATGATACAAAACTATGGGCCTATCCCAACAGTAACCCAAAAACCCTAACTGTGATAGTCGGCCTATCTGTACTTTGAACTGCCGCTTACTGGTCACACTGCAGCTTTCTGCAGTCTTCCATGATTTCTGGTGCTGATCGTGGGTATGGGCGCCACTTCCTCGATTGTTCCCCTTCTATCCTTTGTCTTTAATACCTCATCCCATTGCTCCTTTTCCATTTATGAGGGTATTTGATCCCTCTTGTCATCGCTGCTACCTTAAATGCAGTGGTTGAGCTCTCTTCTCAACTGCTTCAGGTACTATTTCCTTTGACTTCCTTGTTTCGATATAGCAGCTTTTCCTGTAGCTGCAAGGCCCTAATCCAACAGAGTCTATTACACTCCCCCTGCTCTTGTTCAACTCTTTCCCTCCCCCTCCCCACTCAGTGGGTCATTCCATATATTGTCTCACATATTTTGGTTATCTCCCTCGCACTCCTGATCAAGGAAACATCATTGCCTTGACAAAGGGTAGGGATCCCTCTGTCGACAAAAACACACATATTCGAGAGGATATACCTAGAGGTCCCTGTATCTTGGTTTCATCAACCTAATTGATGATTTCCTTGGACAACTTGAGAGGAGTCCTTAGTGCCTCTTGAGATGGTTGTTTCTCACATGCTTGACTCCAACTACATCATCGCACCACTAGATTTGTACAGGGGTTGGTCTGTGCAGTTTTTGGTCAAAGACCCTAGATGTCACCTGACTCTAGCACATTGATGAGTCTAATCGAGGGACCTAAATAGGTTGATGTCCCTTATTATTTTCGGGTTGCATTGGAGACAGTGTTCAAAAGCCCTAGCAATGCTTCTATATAGATTTATGATTGATGTAGCATACTTGTACCATAGAGACTTTGACTCTCCATAAACTAGTCTATACGACTATGTACCATTCCCGATCGAACAGGGGATTAGACATGAAGATATAGCATTCCGTGAGAATTCCATGGATCCAATATGGCATTTCTTCAAATCATTAGTGTATTCAGTCTCTCAGTGGGGAAACCACTATGTATCATCAGTTGTATATGATCATCTCTTGTATTATAGAGCATAGATCACATTATTCTTTTGACATTGTTACGAGCATGGGGATGCCTGCCTCTCCCATATACATGTCACACATTATTTGTATCCCACCCATTGATGGGAACCATATTAATACAAAAACCAAAATCCACCATGCCCCAACCCAGGAAGCACCACCTCCCCATAGAAAATTCTATGATGTCCGTTGGCCATACAATGAGCTCCTGCCCTCACACATCAGGGGGAAATATGTTAACCCAAAAAATCCCTCATTCAGCTCTACATGGCCTACACCACCCAAGGACACCCATGCACGACCCTCATTTCACCCCATTAGACCCCCACACCCTCAAAAAATGCTTAAGAATGAGCAAAAGGGCTTAAAAACCCCAAAAAAGAGCCTAAATAACTCTCCTATGGCATAAAACCTCCAAAAAGGGGCTAAAACCCCTCAAAGGAGCCTAAAACCCTAAAAGGAGATAAATTTAGGGCAAGAGGGGCTAAAATCCCCAAAAAGGGGCTAAATCCTTGACCAAGGGCTTAGAACCCTAAAAAATCTATAAATAGAGGGGTGAGGGTCACTCTCAAAACACTTCTCCCTTGCATACTGTTATGCTACCCAAGTGGATTCCTTGAGACCCTTTGTCTCTCAAGCCACCCACACTCCCTCTCCTCCATCTTCCATTGAGCCATAGCTCCCCCATCCAAGGGAGTGCTTCTCCAAGCCACGGCATGGTGGCCCATTCCAGCAAGAGAAAGTATAGCTTGTTGTTTGTTTTGTTTGTTTTAGCAGTTTATTTTCTTTCTAATCGATGGTTTATTTTCAGATTTATTGCTTAACTTGTTTTGCAGGTATTTCAGTCTCTAACATGTTTTTTGCAAGTAGTTGGAGTTAAACCCTAATAGTGTTTGTAGAGGGGTTTCCAGCCATTTCGCTTCTTTCTGTTCTATTTTTCTTTCTATCTGTTTTTATTGCATTTTCCATCTAGGAACCTATCCTTTCATCCTATAGATGGAAGGTAGCCATTCCTGCCCTGTAGAAAGGGGAAAATCCTTGCTACAATGGGGAACACTAATTGAGTCCTATTGCCACTGATTACACTTGCTTGCATCAGCTTAGGAGCTTCCTAAACCAATCGATACAATTTAGGAGCCACTAGGAGTGCCAATACCAACCAAGGTTAGTTGAGTTGATTTGGTGACTAGCCAAGCTATGTTAGGACTCAGTTACATTAATTTATAGCACTCTATATTCAGATAGTGATAGGTTTTCATGGCTGCATGCAGGAGAGGCACATTCCTAACCTACCACAGTCAGTTAGCCTTGGTTAGCACTGAATTAAACACTTGAGTTGTGTTTTAGAACTTCGATGAACTTCGATAATGATTTAGACAAGGTCAGTGAACTACTGAGTCCTCCGATAATGATATAGACAAGGTCTTAGTTACCTACAGTCAAGTAGAGTCTAATCAATTTGAATTTCCTCATGTGGCTATTTATCATTGTATTGCATTGTAATTTATCATCTAATTAATTTTTTATTAATGAAAGCATTCACAGTTGCAACCCATTTTTACACTCTTTCATTCTTCAATTGTTGAGTAAATTGTGTGATCTATCTTGTGAGTTGTGTGTTTGTCCACAGATCTATGTGCTCAATTTAATATCCATCAACGATATCGTCATTCGGCTCATAGAAAAATTATTATATGGAAAGATGTTGCGAAAGATGCGACTAAACCAATGTACAACATGTACAATCCCTACGACAGAGTGTAGAAATTTAGGCCTGCAGTAGATTAATTTCACCCACAACAATTAACAATTGATCATGCAAAATTATCAACAATGGAGACTGAATATGGAGCTGTAACACAAAATTATATTAACTGAGTGTACAATAGCCAACCTTGTAATAACATAGGCTGCTAAATATATAGAATACATGAGCAAATTTAATGCATAAGGAAGTATCCAAATCTAGCATAAAGCAGGCTTACCCAAAATAGGCAAATCCCCCATAGGTGTAAAAAGCTGATCCCAAATCTATCAAGGACCCCACGAATTAGCAAGGGCGCATAGGCAAGCTAAAGAGTGGTCAAATGGCAGCTCATACATGCTTTTTCATGGAGGAAAGAGTGGAGGAGGAAGAGGCAACAAAGCTGATTCACCTCACCTAGTCTTGCTTTCCCATGTGCCTTAAAACACTGAAAAAGCAGGGAATAAAGAAGAAAAAGTAGATGGGTGCCTAGGAGGCCAGGAATAAAGAAGATTTGATTCCTAAGGCTTTCCCAAGTGCTCCATGAGTCAATAATGGCAAGTTTGACCTCTATGGATAGGCAATTAGCAACTTGCACATGGTGGGACTCATGGACTAGGCAAATAAGACAAAAATAAATGAATTAATGTCTAAGTGGGTAAATACTATGGGTTGATTATTCTAATACCCCCCCTTAATCCTGACTTTATGAGTAATAAATAAAAAATATAGGGCCTAGAAACAAGGCTTAGTCACCCTTTTACATACTGCAAGTCCATATGAAACAAGGAAAGAGGCAAAACCAACTTGGGAAAATCCTCCCTTAAACATGGACTGTAAAACAAAATTGTAGAATCTTGTCCCCAATCATGCTTTGACAGCATGATCAGCAATCCCCGGCAGTGATTTGAGATTGCTGAAGGTCTTCTCAAAAAATGATTTTGTGAAGATGTCAGCTACTTGTTCTGAAGATGAACAGAAGAGTAGGTGAATGGTGCCATC
>LPNX010227879.1:198049-228966 GCA_001517045.1 Pseudotsuga menziesii
TAGTCTGCTGAATATATAGAATACATGAGAAAATCGAATGCATAAGGAAGCATCCAAATCTAGCATAAAGCAGGCTTACCCAAAATAGGCAAATCCCCCATAGGTGTAAAAAGTTGATCCCAAATCTATCAAGGACCCCACGAATTAGCAAGGGTGCATATGAAAGCTAAAGAGTGGTCAAATGGCAGCTCATACATGCTTTTTCATGGAGGAAAGAGTCGAGGAGGAAGAGGCAACAAAGCTGATTCACCTCACCTAGTCTTGCTTTCCTATGTGCCTTAAAACACTGAAAAAGCAGGGAATAAAGAAGAAAAAGAAGATGGGTGCCTAGGAGGCTAGGAAAAAAGTAGATTTGATTCCTAAGGCTTTCCCAAGCGCTCCATGAGTCAATAATGGCAAGTTTGACCTCTATGGATAGGCAATTAGCAACTTGCACATGGTGGGACTCATGGACTAGGAAAATAAGACAAAAATAAATGAATTAATGTCTAAGTGGGTAAATACTATGGGTTGATTATTCTAACACAGAGTAGTGCACAATAGGTGTCTAGATGAACTGAGGGACATATTTGTTGAATGAGTTGTTGGTAGATGTTGCAAATGCATAGGAGAAAGGTAACCCATTTCATTATTCTTGTATTTTGGTTTTAATTTCCTTTGTCGCATGGGTATAACCACCAGACTACCAAGGGGTAGATGTTCTTGTGCCATGCTGAGAATCCAGATACGAGAATCTCATGTTCAACAAGGAGAATTCGTAGTGACAAAGAGATAATAATATTGAGTTTTATCTAAAAGTAGAGGAAATTAGACATTTTAAAAAGAAACATGCAAGAATAACAGAGGAAACTATTAAAAGGTTTTGTAAAATTATCATATTTTTTAGCTGGGGCACACTAGATATTTGCATTTGCGACAAGACTCACAGAACTAGTGGTTAGATACATAGTTTCAACTATCCACTGAAGAAATTGAGGTGATTATTCAGGACCGAACTAAAGAATGGCAAGTACCTATGACAGAGGATGAATTCTCTGTAGAAGAGAATCTATGAGAGGATGACCCATTAGAGAATCACAATGGAACCTAGGGATTTGGTCCTCCAATAGAGGGCCTAAGAAGCTCTCCCTACAACAGTTAAAATGAATCCAGTGTGACCCCAATAGATATAGAATTGGGGGATAAAAGAAAATGCTCAGAAAAGTTTGATAAGAGTCATAAGAAAATGAAGGCTGACAAATCATCTGGGATTGTCGGTCTTACAAATGATGAATATAAACTGATCACATATTGCATGGAGGATGTCAAAAACCAAAGCTTTAGGAAGATGGATGAACGTCATAAACAATTGGTGAGTAACATTATTGATTTACTGTAGACTCTTTGTACTGCAGTAAAATAAGTTAGAGTAGCGGTTGACCAAGCACCATATTCAATAGTGTCATAGGACCAACATGCCCTATATAAAGAGCGACTTTTTGAGACATCATTGACGACTTCACAAACAATGATTCAGGTAATTGGTCATGAAATTGACATATGAACACCAGAGCTCAATGTCGTGGTCAAAGATATTGGCCATGTGACTTCATTTTTCTATAGTGCCAATGTATCAAATCCATGATATTCAACATGTTGTAGTCAAAGAGATGAAAATAATGGAGTGGGGGATATTTGGATAGCTAAAGTCATCAAAGAAAACCATTTCACCGTTGGAAAAAAAGTCGAGTCTGAGAATAAATAGAAAACATGGAAAGATGATAGTCATCGAATGAATGCAACTGTTACACTTGTAGCAATTTTTTCGAGGAAGGAATCACACCTGAAATGTTCTCTGAAAGGAAATGAGATAAAGGATCCCCTTCTGATCCCCGTAGATGGTTTGATGAGCCCCATAGGAGAACCATTGACTAGAATTGAGAAGAATGATGACGACATCAATTTCATTACCTATAATATCCAATCTTCCTGAAATCGAAACCCCCTAAGAACTACCCAAATATATTTCCAATTAAGTTTATTAAATGCTTTGGTGATATCCAATTTAAGCAGCATCCGAGGGATCCAAGCAAATTTGAGTGAGTGAAAGACTTCATGCACCAGAATGATCCTGTCCATGATTTGGCACCCTTCTATAAACCTTGACTATTCAGGGGAGATTGAATTCGACAAAAGTGTATTTAGTTGGTTTTATGTGACCTTCGTAACAATATTGTAGATTACATTGTAAAGAGAAGTGGTTTTGAATATCCCAGGAGAGTCTTCTCCCTCATTTTTAGGAATTAAGACTAGGAATGTAGCATTGAAAGATAGAAAAATATGTTGTGTGCTTCTGGAGTATTCTAAAATTTTCCACCCCTTCTCCTTGACCATATCCTAAAAGTGGTGGAATAAATTCATTGTAAAACCATTAGAACCTGGATCTTTTCCCTCCTCCATTTGTTTCATTGCCTCTTCCACTTCCTGCTGAAGGATGGGTTTCATTAACATATCATTTTGCTCCTCCATAACCAGAGAGGGGATATGTTGAGTTATATGATGTATTTCCCCTCTCCTATAAGTATTAGTTTCCTCAAGTATGTCCTAGAATAAGTGGATCAATTCCCATTCTATTTCTTCTCAGAATTCTACCCACTCCCCATCTTCATTTTTAGGCCTCATAATCATGTTACGACTTTGGTGTTTTATTTCTTTCCAATTAAAATATTTAGTGTTTCATTCTCCCTCCTTGATCCAATAGACCCTTGATTTTTGTTTCCATGGTATTTCCTTCTACCTCTCTCTTTCTACATGTTCAGAGAGAACATTCTCTTCCTCTTCTCTAAGGGCCAATGAGTAGCCTTCCTTCATCCCCTGCCTTTGAATGTGCTCAAGCCTTTCTTCAAGGTGGAATTTTTCCTCAAAGATATTTTTGATATCCTCTTTATTATACTTCTTAATTTTTCCTTTGAGATATTTAATCTTGCGTTGGAACTGATACATGCTATGCTCATATTTCTCTCCAAGATTTTCCCACCATTGTTGGACCTTATTTTTGAAATCAGGGTGTCCTATCCAAAATTGTTTAAATATGAAGGTTTTTTAAAATTGGGACCCCAACCTGCTCCACCATAAGAAAACTAGCCAATAATCTAAACTAGCCGAGGGTAGAACCAACAAAGAGATCTCACTGCCAATATTGAAAACTAATTACAATATCAAGAATCAATCCAACTTGGATGTAATGTGTATGTCCCCACCTTTTTTATTATTCCACATGAAATATTCTCTCCTTTAATAACATCAACTAATTTTATATCCTCAATGGCTTCTCTAAAAAGTATTTTTTCGATCTCCAATCTACACCTTCAACCTTTCTTCTCTTCCATAGAAGTCGTCATGTTAATGTTTCCTCCCATCACTCATTTCCTTCCATTCACCCACCTATGGATCCAACAAATAGACTCAATAGAACCCTTCTTCCAATGAGGGGTCTGAGGGCCATAAGCATTAGTAAAAAACCTTTTATGGGTGTTCCTACCACTTAGAATTTAGAATACAAGGATCGATTAAGGGCCATAAAACCCAATAAAGAAACCATATCTAGGTCACACAAGATTCTGAACCCTCCCGTTTCCCCTGTTGCATCTATTCCTATTCATTCACATTGTTAGAATAATCAACACATAGTTAGATACCTTAGACATTAATGAAACCATTTTTGTCTTATTTTCCTAGTTTCCATATTCCACTCTATGCAAGTTGTCCTCCACATGTCCAAGATGGTCAAACTTGATAAAATTGAGTCATGGAGAACTTGGGAAACCTCTTGTAATCAATTCTGCTTTATTCCTGAACCTCCCTAGCACATATCTACTTTTTTTGCTTTATTGCCTGCTTTTACTGAGTTTTATGGAAAAAGGGAAAGTATGACTAGGTGAAGTTGACTTGTTTTTTTCCCTCATAATCCTCCACTCTTTTCTTATAATAAAAGCATGTATGAGTTGTCCTTCCAACACCTATTAGCTTTCCCAATTTATTTTTCCAATTCGTGAGCTCCTAGGTAGATTTGGAAACTGCTTTATGCACCTATGGGGGATTTGACTAGATTTAGTAACCTTTCTTTTGACTAATTTGAATGGAATCCAAATGCATTTGAATATCTAATTTAATTATTTATTATGGTAGCCTATTCCTTCACAAGTTTGGATATTATACACTTATTCAATATACATTAGTGTTCTGCTCCATATTCAGTCTCCTTTGTGTGTAATTTGCATGTTTGATTAGCAATTTTTGTGAGTGCAATTGTTCTAACACCTGTGTTCAATTTAGACATGGTATAAAAGAATTTGTAGATAAATTTATCTCCTTCCATATTTCTATTGTAGGTTCAACATCTTGACTGGGAGCATTATGCTGACTGAAGGGACAATTTCTGAGCTATGGATCAATCTCAGAAGATCATCTTGACTCCATTTAATTTCTTTGAATGGAAAGTAGATATAGAGATACTATTGAGAGCAAAAGGTTTCTATAGGGTGACTATGGAAATATAAGCAGAGCCCAATGTAGCTACAGAGAAAATTAAATGGCACAATAGGAGGGATGAGGCCTATGGTCTCCTATGTCTGAGCATATCTAGAGACCTCCTTTTCCATCTTGATGGATTGACATCAGCAAATGAAGTATGGGAGAATCTTGTTCAGATTTTTGGTAAAATATATGAGATGAGAGGAAATAAAATCAAGAGTGAATTGATCTCCTTGAGTCCCAGTAGCTTCGAATCCCTGCAACTCTATTTTTCCAAGTTTAAAGCCCTTGTTTTGTAGCTAAAATAGCATGGAATCAAAAAGAAGGAGGTTAAAATAGTTTTGGCCATACTCTCAAAGATTGGCCCTAACTATTCAGTGTTTGTTTTGACCTTCCATGCCACCAAGTTGACAGCTAGAGCCTGGAAGATGCCTAAACTTGCAAAGTTCATGGAATCCCTCACACAAGAACAAGATAAACTGGTGATGATGGGCACCATCAAACCTTCCAAAGACCAAGCTTTGGTTGCTGGAGATTCGAGGGTGGATTTAAAAGGCAAGAATAAAGCTAAGAAGCCACCTTATCAAAAGAGAGACAAGAACAAGTCTCCAGAGGAGCCCCAAGGTTCCAAGAAGAACCCCCAGAAGAAGAAGAACAAAGGAGCAATGAGCAAATGCACATACTGCAGTAAGGGAAATCATCCTAAAAGGTCCTGCATGAAGAAGAAAATTGACATGCTGACCCAACTCCTCGAGAAGAATAATATCTCCCTTCTTGATAGCTCAAAGAAGAGGGAAGGAGGATCAAATTCAGAAAACAGAGAGGGAGTTCATGCATTGGTTGCTGGCACATCAAGCTTACCTAGTTTCATCATAGATTCTAGAGCTTCAAGACATATGTTTTCGACCAAGGAGGCATTCACGTCTCTTGACATGTCAAAACGCCCACTAATAGTACTTGGAGATGACTCTCTCACTGAAATTTTGGGCAAAGGGAGGATTGATCTTGACCATGGTAAGTTCAGCAATGTATTGTATGTTCCAAGTCTTGCCTCTAACCTCTTGTTAGTGTATCAGATGACCCACAGAGGGTCTCCAAAGAAGGTCATATTCTTACCTAATGAATTTGAGATCATAGAGATCTCAAGTGGTAAAGTCATTGCAAAAGGAGTTGCAAATCACACTTCGAAGGTATACATGTTTTCACATTTTCTACCCTACTCAAACCCCTCTATTCTTCTGATTCATGCTAATGAGGTAAGCAAGCTTTGGAATGAAATATTTGGCCATATTAACTATAAGTATCTTTCTGATCTTAGTGAAACATAAATGGTCATAGGGTTACCAAAGATTAAGTTTTCCAAAGGAGTCTATCAAGGTTGTATCTTAGGAAAACACCCAGAGCATAAATTTGAGAAAGCTAGTCATGAGAGAACCTCTGCACCTCTTGAGTTGATCCACAATGATGTTGCTGGTCCATTTCCTCATATGTCAATGAGTCAGGCCAAATATTAATTGACATTCATATATGACTTTTCCAGGTACTGTTGGGTTTACTTCCTGAAACATAAGTCTGAAGTTTTTGGCCTCTTCAAAGTCTTTAAGGCTTTGGTTGAAAACCAGTATGAGAGGAAACTCAAGATCCTTAGATATGAAAATGGTGGTGAGTATGTCAAGTCTGAGTTCATTCAATATTGTGTAGATGTATGTTTTCAGATGCAACATTCATTTCCTTACACACCACAGCAAAATGGTGTTGCTGAGAGAAAGAACAGGTCACTGAAAGAGATGGCAACCTGCATGTTGGAGGCTAAGAATTTTCCACAAAAGTTTTGGGTCAAAGATATAAAATATGCATCCTATTTCTAGAATAGGTTTCCTCATAAAAAACTTAATGGTATGACTCCTTTAGAACCATGGAGTGGGCACAAGCCAAATGTGACCCATTTTAGGATTTTTGGCTCAAGGGCTTGGGCTAGAATTCCAACAGAAAAGAGGAAGGCCTTGCAGCCCCAAAGCCAAGAGTGTCTATTTGTTCGGTACTCTAAATATTCAAAACAGTAAAAGCTAATAATTTTAGCACAAACAAATCCTTCATTGAAAGGAGTGTTCAGTTCCAAGAAGAGCCTTTAGCAGCAGTTGAAGTTGGAGAGTCTTCTTCACCACCAGAACCACTGAATGTAAGTGAAGAGATAAATGAGTTTTCATATTCTGATATGTCTGATAATTATGATTTAATTGCATATACTAGTAGTCCTACAAGACCAAAATGGGTAGCAAATACTATTCCTGCAGCTGGGGAACTAGCTGGAAATCCTAGTGATTCTAGGAGGACTAGATCTCAGTTTGAGAGTGCCCTGTGTATGAAAGACCCTTTGTTTGTAGAGAAATGATATCTAATGGTTGAATCATACCCACATACATATTAATATGCATCACATGATCCAATATGGAAAACAACCATGAAATAACAATTCAGCTCACTCCAGTAGAACAACACTTGGGAGCTGGTTGATCTTCCCCCAGGGAGGAAGCTAGTTCGATGTAAGTGGGTTTTAAAAAATAAGATTATTGTTGATGGTTAAACTTTGAAATATAAGGCAATATTTGTATCCAAGGGTTACTCATAGGTACATGTTATAGACTACAATGAGACCTTTGCACCAGTGGCAAAGATGGACTCCATCAGGCTAGCCTTAGCCATTGCAGCTTTGAAGTAGTGGGAGGTACATCACATGGATGTGAAGTGTGATTTTATGAATGGAGATATTGCTGAATATATTTACATGCATCAGCCTCAAGTATTTGCTACTAATCCATCTCTTGTTTGCAGGCTAAAGAAATCATTGTATGGGCTTAAGCAAGCCCCCAGGGCTTGGTATGCCAAGATTGATGGATTTCTGATATCGTTGAGTTTTTTTAGATGAAATTCTGATCCTAATGTTTATTTTAAGCTGATTCATGGTTCTTTGATGATTATTGTCTTGTATGTGGATGACCTTCTGATTACAGGAAGCTCAAATAATGAAATTCCCTCCTTGAAGGATGCAATGAACCATGCATTTTCTATGATTGATTTGGGGTTATTGAGCCAATTCTTGGGTCTCAAGATTGCTCAAACCAAACATGGAATAAACATACATCAGTCCAAGTATTATTTGGATTTTCTGAATAAGTTCAACATGAAATATTGCAAGCCAAGCAAGACTCCCTTCCTTTCAGGAGTTAAGCTTGAAGAAGCAGGTTCTTCTCCTATGGTAAATAATACACTGTATAAGCAACTGATTGGGTGTTTGCTGTAACTTACACATACTAAAACTGATATTTCTTATGCAGTAAGTGTGGCTTCAAGATACATGGATCAGCCTCATGATATCCATTGGAGATAAGCCAAAAAAAACCTTAACTTTATTCAGGGAACAAGGACTCATGGGATCTTCTACAAAGCTAAATCTGATCTTGATTTGATTGGGTTTGCTGACATTGATTTGGAAGGTGACAAGACATATCAAAATTCAATATTAGTATATGTTTTCATGCTTGCTGAACGACCAATAAGCTGGTAAAGCAAGAAAAAGAGTGCCATTGCACTCTCATCTACAGAAGCATAGTATAGAGGAGTTGTAAATGCAGCAACTCAATGTTTATGGTCATAGGGGTTACTTGGTGAGTGTGGCTTCGAATCAGAATACTCAACTACTATCTATTGTGATAATCAGAGTACCATTCGAATCTACAATGATCTAGTTCAGAGACAGAGAACCAAACACATTGAGATCCATATGCACTACATCAGATAGCTTGTGCATGATGGCACCATTCACCTACTGTTCTGTGCATCTTCAGAACAAGTATCAGACATATTCACCAAATTTTTTTGTGAGAATACATTCAGCAATATCAAATTACTACTGGGGATTTCTAATCATGCTGTGAAGCATGATTAATGACAAGATTTTCAAATTTTGTTTTATTGTCCATGTTTAAAGGAAGATTTTTCCCACCGGGTTTTTTCCTCTTTCCTTGTTTAAATGGACATGCAGTATGTAAAGGGTGACTAAGCATTATTTCTAGGACCTATAGTTTTATGATATTTTACTCATAAGTCAGGCTTAAGAGGGGGTGTTAGAATAATCAACCCATAGTTAGCTACCTTAGACATTAATTAATCCATTTTTGTCTTATTTTCTAAGTTTCCATATTCCACTCTATGCAAGTTGTCCTCCACATGTCCAAGATGGTCAAACTTGATAAAAATGAGTCATGGAGTTCTTGGGAAATCTCTTGGTATCAATTCTACTTTATTCCTGAACCTCCCTAGCGCATATCTGCTTTTTCTGCTTTATTTCCTGCTTTTACTGAATTTTATGGCAAAAGGGAAAGTATGACTAGGTAAAGTTGACTTGTTTTTTTCCCTAATAATCCTCCACTCTTTTATCCTAATAAAATAATGTATGATTTTTCCTTCCATCACCTATTAACTTGCCTAATTGATTTTTCCAATTCGTGAGCTCCTAGGCAGATTTGGAAACTGTTTTATGCACTTATGGGGGATTTGACTAGATTTAGTAAGCCTTCTTTTGACTAATTCGAATGGAATCCCAATGCATTCGAATATATCATGTAATTTTTTATTGTGGCATCCTATGACATCATAATTTTGCCTATTGTACACTTATTCAATACATATTAGTGTTATGCTCCATATTCAGTCTCCTTTGTGTGTAATTTGCATGTTTGATTAGCAATTTTTGTGAGTGCAATTGTTCTAACACCTGTGTTCAATTTCCATAGACATCACCACCATGATTTTCTTCCAACCTCAATTAGATTCTCTTCAAAACATTTATTTTTTTGTAGCAACATTACTGTTGGCTTCTCCCTCTGAACCTTCTACCTCAAAATTTAGATTTTTTGTGGGATATTTATACATTTTACATTCTAGGTGATAATATTAATTGATAACCATGGAAAAAGGTTTTACAGACCTAGAGAAAGCCTAATTGTAGGGTTTGACCTGATTCCACTAATTGGATCCCTGCCTCTACTATTCAGACACTGTTTGATTTTCTTCCACACTTCTTGCTAGTCTTCGTTAACTTCCTTTTTTTGTCCTTTAGAGAGATTCCTATGATTCCTAATGGTTTCAATGTTTTTTCCTTGTTAATGAATTCCTTCAACAAAGAAACCTGCTCATGGGTAACAAACCCCTTGTCTTTGTCTACACAAGCCTTTTCAAATCCTTTTAGATCCATCTCCCCTAGTTCTCTTCCACTTCATCTTTAGTATGCATTTCCTGATAGGTCATGCTTAGGCCTTCAATCTTGTCGTTTTCCTGCCTAGAGTTTCCTTGCTCCTATTTTCCCATACTAGGGTTATATTCCTTCTCCATCCACTGATATGGATTTTCCTCATTTTCCTTGTGCTCCACCATAACTACAAATTGATTGGAGACTGAAGGTCATTTGTTAACCTCTTGGACTTCTAGTCTTCTTGCACCCCTTTTCTTTGATTGCACCCGTGTAAAATCCTGATCATCCACTTCCTTATTTTGATTGGGAGGTGGGGGAGGGGTATTCTAGAGGAAATCTCTATAGAGGCTCCCATAATCATGGCATCACCTAAATTGAAATGAGATATTTTGTAGTCCAATGACTACCTCCTTTCCTCATCCTCCCCCATAATATTAATGAATTCTAGAAGATATTTTGTTAAATCCATTTACACATTAATTAGGGCATAGGTCGTATACCTCCTAGCCTTAGTTTGTTCAAATTTTTTGATGAAAGTACCTAGGGTATTACCTATATTCCATAGGATTTTCAGATCCTAGTATTCTCTCGACAAGGAGTATATGCAGATCCATACTAGTGTAGTCCTCACATTGGTACAAAATGGGTGATAAGTGAGTAAAAAAAGACTAAAAGTGGGTGATAAATGACTAGATTTGGTTACATGAGTGTTGTTCATAAATTAGTAATCACTTATCACCTAACCAAATTGGTCATTTATCACTTGGTCATAAATTTATTCATGACTTGGTCATATATTTAATCATTAATTCTCTCTATTTGGTCATTAATTGTCCTTATTTGTTCATTAGCTCTCCCTATTTGGTCATTATTGTTGCTATTTGTTCATTAGTTGTTTTTATTTGGTCATTAATAGTCGTTATTTGGTAATTAATTATCTCTATTTGGTCATTAATTATTGTGGTTTTGTAGTACATTTGATCATTTATGTAGTCATTGATTGTTGTTAATTGTTCGTTTATTTAGTCATTGCTTATTGTTAACTGGTCACTTATTTATTCATTGATTATTTTTTATTTATCCATTTAATTAGTCATTGATTTTTGTAGACAGGGCACAGAGGAATCGAACCACCATCCTCCTTCCTTTAAGGAAGGCACTCTTCCATTGAGATAGCACCCTTAAATAGAATCAAAGCTCACACTGAAAATATATCACAAACACTTACAAACATTAACATAATACAATTTCTGAAAGATTCAAATAAATGACAAATGTTCTGTTATTAGCTTAAATATTGTTGAATAAAAATAATTTATATGGCCAATATCGATAAGGAGAAATACCTTAGATATTTTAGCTCCAACATTTCAAATATGAATAACTTTTGATGCTTCTATCATATTGAAGCAAATTAGAGAAAAACTTGACATTCGGAAAATGAAAGCAATACCAGATCAGATTAGATAAACATAATTAAATCATGTTTTCAATGTTAACACACTTGTAGAATGCATCAAATATAATGACATGTGCTACCTAAATAATTGTGAAAATAAACACCAAGTTGATAGATGGAAAGATGTTTAAAAAAAACAAATTACTTTCCTTTTAAAAAGGGAATTTCCAAATTTATAATAAATAAAAAATTCTTGTCACATAAATAACAAAGAATTTCCCAAGTTATAATACCCCTTCAATATCGATACACTTTGTAATGACATGCTATGTTATGCAATACTGTTATTTTATTTATTATTTTCATAAAGTTATAGATCATATTTTATGTGTGATTACTATAAATTATTAAAGAAATTTGAATAAGAATATATATATATATATATATATATATATATATATATATATATAATTTCCCAAATTCAACATTGTTTCAAATAAATAATAGCATAATGCATAGTGTCATCGACCTAATTTTATGATTAATTGGTATAGAGTATTAAATTTTCTTATTAAATATTTTTATGACATTATCTTTATTTACCTTTTTCTTACTTTTATAAATAAATCGCATATCATTTCCCAACTCATATCATTAATATATAATAATGTATATAAATTTTTTTTCCTCGAAAAAAATCGTAATTTTATTTCATAGTGACAAAAATTACATTCGCATATGTCTAATAAAGGTATATGAGTACCCCATACATTATCGATAGGAAAAACAAAAGTTGTTTCATAGTACATCTAATAAGTTTTTACAAACTATTACAAAATATGTTTCCAAAAAGTATGAACATATATCATGTATCAAAATATAAATGAAACCAAGAACTGTCCTTACATCCAATAAGTATTGCAGACTTTATGAAATAAAACATACTACATAAAAGTATGTACATGCATCCTATATCAAAATATATATATCCCCAAGTAGTGCTGTCAATCCCTATCCAAAATAGTGTCATCAATCCCTGTCCAAAATATCAAGAGCTTAATCCTCAATGAAGGGTCTATGAAAATAACAATATCTATCATCCAAATCTTGTTCTAGGATTTTCCAACAGCCAAATGGGAGCTGCGTGGATTCTTTGGAAAGCCGACCAGCCACCCCATTGTGTTCCCTGTACACATATATAACAATATATTAATATAGTATACATTAAAATTAATTAATTTAAACATTTTTTTAAATATTTTTATGACATTATCTTTATTTACCTTTTTTCCTACTTTTCTAAATAAATCACATATAATCTCCCAACTGATATCGTTAATATATAAAATATATTAATGTAGTATACATTTAAATAAATTAATTTTAATTATTTTTATAAGTTACCCCTCTAAAATATTAATATATCATTAATATATGACAATATATTAATATATAATATCAGCAAATTAATTTTAATAGTTTTATATCTTTTGGGTTTCCCTCTAAAATTTGGCTCGTTTCTCAATTGATATTTAAAATTTGGCCTATGTGTCCACTTGAGATTAAACTCACAGAACTAAGTTCTTCACAGCAAAACTCTCCAAAACTCAAAGTACGAGTCATGTTTCATTCTATTGTTTTCTTGATCCTTTTTCTTTCCATTTTTCTATCAGATCTGCTTGAAGGGGACTTTTTTACAAGTATTCCAGAGATAAGATGGCATCTTATTATAAGATCACATGATATCCACTGTAGGTAAATATGGTTTTTTTTTGGAGTTATGATGCTAGAAAGTCTAAGATAGCATACCCTAGGGAATATCACAAGAATAATTTGTGGCATGTTCCACTTATTAAATTGAGATGTCAAAAACTAGGTCTACATTGCCTCATTATTCGATGCAAGTACAACTCTACTTAGTCATATTTTATACCTCTTTGTGCTAAAAATCACACTAACTCAACTTTTATAGTAAAAGGTGATGCAACTAGATGGACCCATTTGTCCCTGAACTGAAGAGCTCTTTTGTAATATAATCTTATCTACTATGTGCAGAAAGGAATTCTATATCACATATATTAAAGTAAGCCATTGGTTTCACACTCCAACTGTGGATCAACCATCTTACAAAATTTTTACACCTTCCTTTTGTGCCACAAGACCCCATTTAGGTTCTTCAGGAATATTTTGATATTCTGTTCATTCCATGACTTTTGGTTTATATTGAGTGTTATTCTTTAGAATTTATGTATGTTTTTTCTTGATACACTACATATACACCACTTTTATATTTGGATATTCTCTTCATTCCTCATCTTTTGGATTAGATTATAGATATTCTTACCTTTAGGATTATCTCATCTTTTGTTTCTTCTTCTTGGCTTTGTTCCTCACTTTTCATTTAGTGCATTTTTCATTGGATAGATTGTTATTGAAAACTCAACCTTCCAATGGCTCACCCTTTCGGTTGAGTGCACCCCTCGACCTAAAGGAAATAAAAATCAAGGAGAGGTTTCCATACATTGAGAGATAGATTTATGGAAAGGATAGACTATATTAAAAAATATATTTCTTTACTAATGCAGGCTCACTCTAATATCTAAAGAGATCGAATCAATTTCCTTGAAACCCATACTAGACTGGCTTCAAGTCTCTACCGTGTTTAGGTAATGGTGCATTCAAGTATTTATACCATTAAATAAAATACCACTGACTCAACAAAAAAAAATTGTAGATGCTCTAGAGTAAGCGACAAAGACTTGAGATGGTAGGATACCCCAGATCCTTAAGAGTTGTGAGGCTATCAGGGGATACCTTGTATCGTTGATTGTCTTGGTTAGTGGTTCTACAAAACATCCTCATTTTCCATTTTGTTGACAAAAAATGACTTTTTATGGGGTCCCAAGGAATATCACCTCCTCCTCATTGGGACAAGAAAATGGAGATTCTTTGTAAATGATGATTGTATGAGAGACACTAAATTACAGTTGATATAATTCAACATGAATTTGGAGCTGATATTACATGTAATGGTGGTGAGTGGCATTTCCTCCATCTACTTGGTTAAGTAATTAGTTGTATAAAAATTTTAGGTATTTTTCTTCTATTTGTCAATTTTGTTAGAGACATGAACCAAGTTTTGTTGATTCTCAGGATGGCGATATTTTGTAGAGTAAAATATGAAAACCAAACATTTTTGGGACGTTTTCATACCCTACAATTGGATATATATGAAACTCATTCATCCATCCTTTAATATTTCGAGTGACTTAGCAATAACATTTAATAAACCAATTGTGTTAAAATCCAGAAAGGTCGATGGTGTCATTTAATTTATATGTAGTAATAGAAAAGGTAGAAATGTGATTTTGATCAAATCAATTATTGTAGTGGTTTTGTTTGTATTGGAGAAACATCCAACCCATATTACCCCTTTCCTAGGGATTTTTTAGGTGTTAAAATTGTTGGTTTAAGAAATACGAGGTGTATTATTCTCTTGAAATTTCTTGACTTAGCTTGAAAAAAGGGTGAGGCTACTCAATAAATATAAAGAATCCCCCTTAATTATTACATATTAATCGGGCTCAATTACACTTATAGAGTAACCACAACTTCATATCTATCGTGTTAAAGCATAATAACACATCAATAAAAAAGATGACAGTGATATTGCAGGTTTTTTCTCTGTCCCGGAACATATTTGGAAAGCTCTGCATCTTCTGAGGATCAAGGTTTCCAAGTATGGAGGTCTTGAGGGCATATGATCAAGGGTAGAAATGTGATTTTTATCAAAATCAAGATAGTTTCAAAATAATTCCCCCCCCCCACCAATAAATCGATGCTTGTTCTTTTAATTAGTTGCAAAATATGTCCCTTGCCTTCTTCAAAGTCTTATGGAGAAATGAAGTTGCTTCATGGTAAATGTTCCAATAATTCCCAATGACAGTATGTAGGATAAGCATGGTTCCATTTTTTTATTATCTCCATATAGGTTTAATGGATGATGTGATCCTCCTAGACTCTTCTCCTAAGGGGATGCACATACAAATAGGTGTCAATTCATGGTTTTGGTGATCTCCAGCAAATGACAATTAACCTTGGCAAAAACAAGGTATTTATCTTCAATGTATTACACCAAACCCTCTCCTCATATCCATTTCACTTCCTTGGTTAAGGGATTGTAGTAAAAACATGATACACATACTAAGGGATTCAATATGTGGTCCCTTGTTTATCTTGAGATGTGTCTTCTAGTTTATCCTCATATGTGACTTCCAGTTGCAGCTCAATATTTTTCTCGAATAGATTGTGCTTCCAAAGTCACTTTCAATATAACACTTGGATTCTCACACCAAGGAAACCAGCTATTGTGGAACTTCTTATGAACAATGCTAGTGCGACCATCCAAGTCCTCAATAACTTTACCACATGGTTAAAAAAATTCCCATCTGTAGAATTTCTCTACTTAGATTAAAAAATGTAAAAGAATTCAAACTGAATAACTAATATACTATCCGAAATGAAAAACTGGGCAAAATAAAAATTTCTCTAATCTCGATGAATATATTGTTCCTTCGAGTGCATCTCTTAAGGTTGCAAGTTATTTGATTAATATATTGTTCATCATTCATCCACTTGGTGATGAACAAGGAATCTTCAAATTTTCGGGGAGAAAGAGTAGAGTATCTCTCAACTTGGTCAAATTATTATCTCATCACCCAAATAATAAGCTTTAAAATAATGAAATGAGAATCTTAAATTATTAGTCCTATCACATAAAAAAGCTTTGAACTAGATGAAATGAGAATATTAAAAGTAGAGATGACCTATCCAACATAGTTATTCCTGTCCCTGATTCCCCAAGTATTATTGTTATCAATATCCTATCCCTTGGAAAGCGAAGAATCCCCAACTCTTATTGATCTTCTCAATCACAAGTTCACATAGTTGTTCATGCCCTTACCTGTAACATCAAAGAAACCCTAAGACTTATTCTTTTTAAATCACAAGTTCACCAACATTCTTGGGCTATTTTAGCTTACAGCCCCTTGTGAACACATTGAATAAAGGAATCACTTAGATAACGATATAAAATATTTGTACATTTCTATTTTCAAATATCGTAGTGTTGTGAAGTGTTAACAACCAGATTTACCCCATACATATCCGGGCCAATCACATTCTATGCTGCTAGAGGCGATGCAAATTTGCAAGGTTCTTCCTAGGATAAGTTAAAAACATAATTAAGAAACTTCTAGAATTTTGTTTTGTTATATTATTTACACTATATATTGAATGTAGTTTATTTTGTGATGCCATATATTCCTTTTGGTGATGAATCCATGCTCATACTACACAATGTGAAGATATATATTGCCCTTCAGTTTCAGTGATTTTTTATAGAGTAATGGAGATGTTCACAATGATATCTACAAAAATAGATGAGAAACAATTAGATGAACAATATGGAAGTATTAAATAAATGAATAATGCAAGGAATGCAATGCAGGTTCATAGCTATTGTATGCTTGAAATAGAAAACCATGCAAGGAATTCCCTATAGGTTCAAAGTTGTCGTATGCCTAAAATAGGAACAACTCACCTCTTGGATTGATAAAACCATGGCTAGTGACTACATTCTTTTAAAATTGAGGTTATTCTTACCTAGAAAAGATATATGGTTTTACATGAGTGGTCCCAATGAATTAATAAAAATTCATTGGTCTTGTCACAGTACAAAGTTGAAGAGGATTTTAGAGGGCATGGCTTAGTAATGAAAAAAAATGCATGAGAGTATTGATAACACTTTCACCCATATTTATGAGAACACTTAATATTACAATAGACAAAAAGAGGGATCGTTTTAAATGAATACAACATATACTTTTTCATATGAAGGATAACGAAATTTGAGGCCAACAAAATTTGATAATATGGAGAAACCTAGTAAGGATCATGAATCGAGACAGATCATATAGGCCAAACCATATTAAAATTTTCCCACAATCACTGTATCCTTGAAGAACAACTAGACCATAACTATGTGGATACACTATTGTTTTCCAACATAGGCCAAGGAGTGCAAATATCAACTAAAAATTTGACGCAGGTAAAGTGCATGATTAAAATTGGAGATATTTTACAAGCAAAATTTCTAGATAATTATTTCATTATCGAGGAGTTCAACAAACCTGATTCTTACATATTCTTATTTATACACAACATCCAAGCAGGAGGAATGACTTTTAAATGATGTATCTCGTATTCTATTTGATATTTCAGATTCACATGAGGACTGAGTATAAATATTAAGTTTCTAGGTGCATATAGGAAAGCGACACATCCCACACTTTAAAAAATTGTATAATAGATACTAAAGCATATAGAACTTGGCATAAAGTTTTAGCGTAAGTGTAAATTTATAAGATTTGAATGATACCAACATGTATTTAAAGGATAACTTGGGTCTAGATGGTGCTAAACATTATAATGCTGATATATATTGATCTGAAAATGCATGACTAAGAATATTATGTTGAATCCTTGCATTTGATGTTTTTTTGAGCAAGTACATTAAAAAAACTCTTTAAAATGTGTTTCTTTTGAATATATGAATTTTTTATACATTTAATTTGTTCCTTCAAAAATAAAAGAGTTGTCACCATCCATTAATATGGAAAGTTGAGAATACCTTATTGATAGTTCATGCTCAGCAGAGCAAACCTTCTCGACTATACAACCAAACAATTCATTGATTGGAAAGTTTATAATACCTTGTTGATAGTTCTGTCTTAGCAATGTCACCCTTATCGATTGTAGAACCCAACAATTCATTGATTGGAAAGTTCATAATACCTTGTTGATACTTCATGCTCAACACTGCAAACCTTCTCGATTATACAACTTGAAAATTCATTGATTGGATTTTACTTCGACCCAAGACTTATAAATTGGCTAATCAATCCTTATATATGCAATTATCCACACTTACATCACTCATTAGTTACACATAAAGGTCAATTAAACATATACACACACATATTTTTTGTTTACAAGCCGAAATAAGGTTTTATCTCCCCATCGTCAACCCTACTTCATTCCATTCATGAGGTTAACTTGTTCAACATTTATTTACACAATGACTTCACCACTTTGTCGTAGCACTCATACATAGGCTCACTCTCACATACACACACATCCCGAATTCACTAAGGCTTGACTATCTTACACAGTCGCCTCATCCTCACGCTTGATTTCATTCATTGATTTAAAACACTTACCTACAGACTATAAACACATTAAAACTGAGAGATTAAATAGATTATACTAGAACAAAAAACACACTTATATCATTGATTCAATCTTTGTACATGAATTCTATGCAACCTCACTTCCAAACTGTAGAGGCAAGCAAAGTTTATCTGAGCGAGAGACTTCAATGTATGACCAACCTTTTGGAATATTTTGACTTGGATAAGAATAGTAAGGAACTTCAATAATACATATATGCCACATAGACTCTAATAACTGCAAACCATAATGCAAATATCTCTCTAATTCTTAAAAAACAAATAGCATCAAACCTAAACCCTTTTGGAAAAATATGAGAGACCAAAAAAACATTGAAAGTGAAACCTGTAATTCCTATATTCATAAAACCTAACTTGATACTAGGAAATAAATAAAATGATATCAAAATCCATACCCGAAACAAGAACAACAATATCTACACTGGGAGGTCAAGCCAATTTACAGATTTGGAATATAATAGAAATATTAAACGACAAAATCCCTTAGAACCCCAAAAAGCCTCAATTTATTTCCTCGTAAGATAATAGGAATGTTAAGGAAAAACCCTAAAAATCCCAAAGAGCCCCAATTTATTTTCTACCATTCCCTCCTTGTTCATGCCATGTAAATTGATTTTTTTTTAATATTAATTTTATTTTATTATATATAATATAGTTTTCAAAACATATTATATATTAAAATTAAAAATCATGTTAATATTTTTATTTTTATTTTTATTTTTATTGATATTCATATTTGTTTGTTGGAAAGTGTCACCTTGTACTTGTAGTCTTTTCATTTGGGTAATAAGACATGAACCAAGGACATCTAAGCCTTCAAAATCACCTGGGGATCACAGTCGTCCTGCATCGCACCAACTGTTAATATGACTGCATCTTTGGTGTCCACGTGATTTTGAACCTATGACCATTAATTTTATGGGTGTCTTAACACAATGTCCACCACTGACAGTACTACATCTTGCATATTTTATTAATATTAATATTAGTATTAACATTAATATTAAAATAAAAATATATTAATACGTATACTAATTTTAATATGAACATTAATATTCTTATTCATATTTATATTAATAATAAAACATGTTAAAAAAATATTATGTTATTATTATTATTATATTATAATTGATTTTTGACAATAGTATTTTAAATGCATTAATTAAGTTATTTTTCTTATTTAATCCAAGATGAATATATTTTTCTCTTGAAATAGGAGTCATTAGTGCTTTCAAATGTAGGGAGATAGCTAAGGAGGGATTTTTCAACTTTCTAAGATTAGATGAAGTGATAATAATGGAAGGTGGTTGTGGCTTGTAAATTGATGTAGGACAATAAATTAACAATATTTGGCGACCATGACAAAAAATACATGCACTTTCCAAAAATTTGCTATACTGTCGAAAGGTTTAGGGTGACAATTTTCATCAAATGAAACATGGACTTTATCGGCATGACGATTTGAACCCAATGGTATAACACTTATGACATGATGATGCTTATAGGGAGAAACGACTAAATCCATGGAAAAAATAAACTTGGCACATGATGACATATAAGGTGAAACTTGACAAGTGTGTCAAAGGGGTCATACAAAAGTGAAAATAATGAAACAAGGTATCGACATTACAAGAACATCACCTTGGATACAAAAGTACAAAGTTTAATAGCTTCTAATTTGGATACCCTTTTTCATATTAGTGATTAACAATTATCCTCAAACAAATTGTAATTGGGGATTAAAACTAGACAATAAAAACAATATCTAAAGCAAATCCTATTGAATCTCTGAATCCACCCACAACGTTAAAATTGATGAAATTATAATAAAATTATTACAATTTCGTAAATTTTGTCAATGAAAATTTTATATAATTATTAACTTAGATTGTCTAGTCATATTTTGTATCCCATGAGTAAATTAGTCATATTTTTTATCCCATGACTAAATTAGTCATTTATTTTAGTCATTTTTAGTTTTGATCACTTAAAATTTGGTCATTTTTCACTTAAAAAACACTATGGTGACCAAATTTTTTGGTGGTTTAGTCATTCATTCGACTTGGTGACCAACTTTTTTGGTCTCTTGGTAATTTATCACCCATTTTTCTACAAGTTCCATATCTTCTTTTTCAGGGTTAAATCACTCCTTCGAGGGTCGAACGAAAATACCATCCAATTAAAAAAAGTAAGGTACTCCATTCAAAACTTGATTTCGATCCTGTAGGATAGTGAAGCTAATAGTAAAAACAACCTTTGACCCTAAATGCATATCATAGTGCCCCCTTGGTTTCCAAGCGGTGTTTATCCACCAAACTAGGAATTTTTCCAAGGGAACCATGATTTCAAATTTCCCTATTAGTGCATGGTCTTTCATATATTGGATATGGTCCCTTATACTTGTGGATATGATCTACATTTACAATACTTGGTCTATCCTGGGTAAGAAATTTCATGGTCGCCTCACTTATGGGTTTCCACTGATTTTGCTCGATCCCTCTCCTCCCATTTCATTCAGTTGGATATTGATGATTTGATCTTCATTATCGTTATTGGATTTGTGGGTGGGGATGAAGCAACATCAGCCTTATCCATACATAAGTCTTTGATATCTTCAGAAACCGTGGTGAGAGATATAAGGAGAATTAATTTTAAATGCAATTTACTGATATTGTTGTGATTTTATTTGATCTAGAGAATTCTTGATTATTAAGCATTTCATAAGTAAATATTTTAATGTGCCATATAAAAAATGGTTTACAAGAAATTACAAGATATTAAAGACTATATTTAGCAACCATTAAGGATGAGGAACAAAATCAAAACTATTCATTATGTTTCTTGCAGGTTGCACCACAATTGATGTGTTTTTTTTAACAGCAGGAGCACACCCTTATAATCATTTTTTGGAATAAGGGGCACACCCTAATATTTGTTTTTTGGAATCAAGGGGCACACCTAAGGTGTGTTTACATAAAGGAAGCTATTACTTATGAATATATAATAAAGAATATCATGAAAACCCAATATTGAAAAGGATCTTTGTGGAGATGAGAGGAACTATGTGGAATGGAACTAGACTTGGTTTCCCTATTGTAATGTTTAAGAGAAGCAACTTCTGGTGGTTATTTGTTTCATTCATTTGACAAGATGATGCAATATCATATCATCGAGGAATAAAAAGAGAGGTATCCCTTAAAATATGTTCAAAATAATTCCTTAATCTTGATAGCTTTAAACCCATAAAATCTGATCTGACCATTATGAAAGAGGGTCTCTTAAAGAAGACATCCAAAAGTGTGATTTGTTGATTCATGGGACTATGAACCTCATAAAATTTGATCATGCATTGGATAGAAAAAAAATGAAAATTCATAGTGTTTATCACCTATCCTTAATTGGGAGGGGGTTATTTTGTGGTGACCTTTGCCTCAAGTGACATCAAACACTAGATTTTTTAGGGGGAAGCTTATCTTTTTAATAGGGGTTGGCTATATATGAAATTATGGCAAATAGTTTTGATTCAAACCCCAAAATTCTGAAAAATATTCCAATTTTTGGTGATATTACTTTTCCTCCATGTGGAACTCTATATCAAAAATGTTTTAAAAGTTATCGGATTTTCTCTTGGGTCTTTTGTTTGCATACAAAAAATAATAAAGATGGAAACACTGACAAACTATGGAACAATTTGTGTAAATCTGGCGCTGTCCCAAACCACTTTTGGACAGACCCTAAAATTTGGTCCTCAATCCTTGGAGAATGATATAGAATATGAAAAAAATCCCTCTCCATGTGCATATTTCCATGAATATGGCCATTTGGATCCATGGTATGCTTACAAGCTCAGGGAGTAATTTCAAAGCTAGAAGAGGAAACAACTTAGAAAGGATAATATTCCTAGCTAATTAGCTAATAAAAAATGGATCCCTAAAACACATGGTCCTATTCAGAACAAATCTTCAATCCTTGTGGAAGAAACATAAGATAAACACTCAAATGACCTACAGGGTGGGAATTAGTTGTGGATATAATGGAAGACACTTTCCTCAATTCCTGTTGCAAACAAAAGCAACATCATTTTAATTCCTTAACTCAATTTTGCAAGGAAAATATTAGTAAAAAACTAAGGCAGAGAGAGAGAGTGGGGGGGGGAATAGAGTGGGTGTTAGGGGTTCCAGGAGAGAGAAAGGGGTGGGGTTTAGGTGGAGGTGGAGGATTATGGGAGAGAGAATGAGAGAGGGTGTGAGTAAGGGGGTTGATAGAGAGAGAGGAGGGGGTGGGGTTTATGTGTAGGTGCAGTATAGGGTTGAGAGAGAGAGAGAGAGGTGGTATTTATGTGTAGGTGGAGTATGGGGTTGAGAGAGAAAGAAAGAGAGAGAGAGAGAAAGAGAGAGAGAGAGGTGGGATTTATGTGTAGGTGGAGTATGGGGTTGAGAGAGAGAGAGAATGGGGGTTATTAAGGGTAGGGGTAGGATGGGGGTTGGGTTAGATAAAGATATAGAGATTTGGGATTTTATGGGTTTGAGGATGAAAGTTAGAAAGAAGAGGGGGTAGACAGACATAGAGATAATAAGGTTATTTTGTTTAGGGGTAGGTGTAGGAGGGGGGTTGGGGTAGAGGAAGATATAAAGATCAAGGAATTTAGGGGTTTTGTGAGGAGGGAATTTAGATAGAAGAGGGGATAGAGAGCAAGAGGAAAGGGGTGAATAGGGGTAGTAGGGAGGAGAGAGGTTTGGGGGATTTAAAAAGGTATATATCAAGGGGTTTATGGGTTTTTGGAGGATGGAAATTAGAGAATTGGGAGGCGGGGGGGAGGGGGGGGGGGGGGGTGTGTATAGTGTAACATTGTATCTAGTTTTATGGAAGACTCTTAGGGAGAAACATTATTTCTTATGAACCGACATTATAAATCAAAAGCCACAAATATTTGATGACTAATATATAATTGATTGATAGATGTTTTTTACAATAGTTTGGCCAGCTTTAAATATGGTTGGGCCATTAATACAAAGAGACACATACTCTTGTTAACATATAATTAATGTTTATTAAATATTATTATTTATTATTTATTATCTTATTTTATTTACTATTATATATTCATAACATTGCCTTCCCCTTGAGGGAATCTTTGTCCTCAAAGCTTTGTTTAATGAAGGACATATCAATTATTATTTTGTCCGTAACATCTTCTCATGGTATTCTAAACTTGTAGCTATGATACCATTGTAACATTTTATTCAGTGTTATGCAAGACTCTCATGGAGAAACATTATTTCTTATGCAGCCACATTATAAATAAAAAACCACAAATATTTGATATTTGATAAATAATTGATTGATAGATTATTTTTATAATCATTTGGCCAACTTTAAATATGGTTTGACCATTAATATGAAGAGACACACCCTCTTGTTAAAACATAATCAATGTTTAGAAGATATAATAAATTATTATTATTTAATATTTATTATCTTATTTTATTTACTATTAAATATTCATAACATATAGGGGAAGAGAGAGAGAGTGGCTAGTGGTAGGGGAGAGATATTATTAGAGACATAGAGGGAGATGTGATTAGGGTTAGGGGTATTAGGAGAGAGAGAGAGAGAGAGAGAGAGAGAGAGATTAGGGGAAGGAGGAGTAGCAGGGGGATAGGGACACAAAGAGTAGGGTTAGAAGTGGTAGGGGGAAGACGATTATGAGAGAGGAGGATTAGGGTAAGGAGGAGTAGTAGGGGGATATGGACATAAAGAGTAGGGTTAAAAGTATATAGATAGATATAGGTTAGTCATAAAGAGAGAGATAGGGATTAGGGGAAGGAGGAGTAGCAGGGGGATGGGGACACAAAGAATAGGATTACAAGTCGTAGGGGGAAGACGGTTATGATATAGGGGGATTAGGTTAAGGAGGAGTAGTAGGAGGATATGGACACAAGAGTAGGGTTACAAGTATATAGATAGATACATGTTATCCATAGAGAGAGAGAGAGAGAGAGGACTAGGTAGGGGTAGGTGGTGAGGAGTAGGGATTTGGGGACAAGGAAAGAGAGTGAAGGGTGGGTAGGTATAGTGGTATGAGGAGTGGGGGGGTTAGGGTTAGAGAGAGAGAGAGATAACGGTTAGGGGGAGGGTGATAATAAGATATGGAGAGAGAGTGGATAATGTTTAGAGGGAGTAGGTGAGAGAGAGACAGAGGGATAAGGGTTGGTTAATTATAGGAGTAGGAGAGAGACTTATGAGGTGGTTAGTGGTAGAAATAGGAGAGAGAGGGGGGTTTAGGGTGAGAGAGAGAGGAAGAGAAGGGGGTTATAGTTGAATATTGGGGGGTGTGTAGTTGGGGGGAAGATAAAGTACGGAAGGACAAAGAGAGAGATTAAGGGGGGGTGGGTTGGTTAGGGATAGGAGTAGGGAAATAGAGAGAGTGTGTGCATTAGGTGGGGGAGCGAAGGATTAGGGGTAGAGAGGAAGGGATCAGGTCGGTGTTAATAGGTTGGGGGTAGATGGAGAAGGGTTAGAGAAAATGAGAGAGGGTGTTAGGAAGAACATGAGATAGTGAGATAAAGAAGGTTAGTGGTAAGGGTGGGAGTAGCGGGTGAGAAATTGAGAGAGAGGGTGTTATTAAAATGTAGGGGTAGAGAGAGATGGGTGGGGTTTATGAGTAGGTAGAGAGAGAGATGTTGGGATGATTAAGGGTAGAAATAAGGAGGGAGGTTGGGGGAGAGATAGGGTCAAATATTAGGGATATATATATATATATATATATATATATAAAGAGAGAGAGAGAGAGAGAGAGAGAGAGAGAGAGAGAGATTATGGGATTATGATTTTAGAGATGAAGGAAGCTAAAGAGAAGGAGGAGTATAGATATAGAGAGAGCTAGAGTTTGAAAGGAGGGTGGTTAGTTATATGGTATAGGGGGATTAGGAGAAACATAAAGAAAATGCGGGCTTATCTATAGAAGGTGTGTGTGTGTGTGTGTGTTGTAACACCCTAATTTTGACCCTGTTGCATTAAATGTACATGATGTATATATTGTAATGATCATGGTGTGGAGCTAAAGGCCAAGGCCCCACCATTGATCAGTTATGCTATGTTTTGGATTTAAACTATCACCGATGGTATATCGGGGCATGCAGCACATATTAAGTTTCAGCATCATGTAAATATGCATAATTAATTAATTAAATGAATCCGACCACCTACGATCACGGCAACTGAAATGAGAAAGGGGCATGATTTTCACAAGGATAAGGGTGGGGAAATTGTTAAACCTTGGCTAATGAGAGAAAAACCCATGTGTCATCTTCCATTATTTTTATTCCAACCACTTTCATTAAGAATTGCTACTGGTGGTTGAGGCAGTAATGGTCTTTGGGAGTGGGGTGGCAAGACTGTCAGTCCTCACCCACATGCACACTCCACCACGGTTGACTTCACTATGGCAAGGAGAAACCACTACAATCTCTTCCGGGGGACATTTTTTTTCTATTCTCCCCACGACATTGCTGCTGCTCACGTACTTCCATTTTCGCATCCTCTCTATAGGTTGTTCATTTTCATGCAGGGAAGGGTTGCTCATTCTCATGCGTGAGACTTCCTGCGTTTACCCATGCAGACCTCTTCTTTGCGGATTTGTGGATGGTGCAGCTGTATCCTCTCCTCCCAGGCTGATTTTGGGGGCTGCGGTCTTCCTTGTGATTGGGCCTGGTGCAAGTCTCATCCATGTACAGGCTGAGAGTATGTGTTTTACTTCCGCAGTGTGGCTAGTGTAAGTCTTTTCCACTTGTTTAATTGTCCAGGGTGGACTGGTGCTTTCCTCAGGTTGTGATTTTTGTTTACTATTGCATTTGGGACGGTTGTTTCCCTACATCGTGAGCCTTGTTGTTGTTGCGTTTGGGGGCTGCTGTAGATTATTGGATTCGTTTTGGCCATGATAGGGCCAAGAACGACTCAGAAATCATTTCCCCAGTTAAGCTATAATTTCTGAGTAGTTGCATGTGTGCAATGGTTGGTCTTCGGACTATGTTGGGAGCAGGGATGGGGGCTTTGTTTGCTTGATAAACCTGGTGATTGGAAACCACACAGACAAAGCTAGGAGGTTGGATTTCTTCTCCACAACCCCTGAAGAGCAATGGAAGGGAATGCAGGGCCTGAGGGACTGTGTAGTAGAGAAGGGACTGATTCCTTGTGTTGGGTGTGTGTGGGTGTCTTAGAAGCCAGGCTAGTTCTGGTGTGGGTGTTCTTTGCTCTGTAAAGAGCTCACCAGCTTAGCATTGATCCTTTCCCAACTCCTTGATGGCCTGATAAACCCAACTGTGTTGGCTTGGCTATGTTTTTGTGTATCCTTAGCTATGTGTAAGCCTGTTTGTTCCCTTATTCCTTGGAGAATCATGCCCAGCTCGGGGGTGGCAGCGCTACTGAGAGATTAAGGAGCACGCTGGCCTATGGTTGGGTGGAACGTTGCAACGACGTAGCTGGTTGCGGATTGATTTTTTCATAATATAAGTGATCTGTTCATTTTTACTTTTGTAACCATATTTATTGTTAATAATACGATGAACATGTTGAATGAATGCTTGTGTGAATGCACGTTAATTCCGTTGTGCAAGATACATAATTGTAGCTGTGTATGTTGAATAATTGCATCTGTGCATGATAAATGTTCATGTGTGCATGTTCTAGTTCAAAACTTTTCTTTTAGCATTCTATTTTAGTATTTTTATGAATTTCCATGTTCATGGGGCTTTTAGCCCGAGTGGTTAAAGCTTGGGTCGTGTCCTCTTGGCCGGTCGGAGGCATGGGGATGTGACATGTGTGTGTGAGAGAGAGAGAGACTTAACCATGGTTTGATTAAGGGTAGGGAGGAGGAGGGTTGGAAGAGATAATGATATAAATATTAATAGGGTTAATTGTATGGGGAGTAGGGAAGCTATAGAGAAGGGATTAACATCAAGTGTGTGGGGAGAGAGAGAGAGAGAGAGAGGACATGGTAGGGAGTTGGGGGAAATGAAAGAGAGGTAAAGATGGGTAGGTAGAGTTTTATGAGGAGTGAGATGGCTGGGGTTAGAGAGAGAGAGAGAGTGACATTAGTAGTTAGGGGGGGTGATTATAATAGGGGGAGAGAGGGGGTAATGTTTTGATGGAGTAGGTGAGAGAAAGAAAGAGGGATAGGGTTGGCTATGTGTAGGAGTAGGAGAAAGAGTTATGAGGTGGTTAGTGGTAGGAATAAGAGAGAGGGGGGGTTTAGGGTGAGAGAGAGAGGAAGAGAAGGGGGTTATAGTGGAATATTGGGGGTTGTGGAGTTGTGGGGAAGAGAGAGGGGAGAAGGGAAGAGAGAGAGGGGGGGGTTGGTTAGGGATAGGAATAGGGGAAGAGAGAGAAAGGGTGGATTAGGGGGAGAGAGGGGGCTTAGGGGTAGAGAAGAAGGGATCAGGTAGGTGTTAAGACGTTGGGGAAGAGAGAAATTTGTGGGGGTTAGGGGTAGATAAAGAAGGGTGAGAGAGAATGAGAGAGGGTGTTAAAAGAGAATGGAATATATAGAATTAGAAAGGTTGTTGGGAAGAACATGGGAGAGATAGATAACGATGGTTAGTGGTAAGGGTGGGGGTAAGGGGTGAGAGATAGAGAGAGAGGGTGCTATTAAGGAGTAGGGGTAGAGAGAGAGAGAGAGGTGGGTTTTATGATTAGGTAGAAAGAGAGAGAGATAGATGTTGGGATTATTAAGGTTAGAGACAAAGACGGAGGTTAGGGGAGAGAGAGATAGAGATAAGGGATAGATATATATATATATAGAGAGAGAGAGAGAGGGAAAGAGAGGGGGGGGGAGTAGAGAAGGGGGAGTATATGGAGAGAGAGAGAGAGAGAGAGGTTAAAAGGGGGGGCATTATTTGTATGGTGGAGGGGGGGTAGGAAAAATATAGAGAGATGGGGGCTTATTAATATGAGGTGACACACACACACACACACACACACACACACACACACACACACACACACACACACAGAGAGATTATGGGATTATGAGTTTAGAGAGGAGGAAGGAAGTTAAAGAGGAGGGTGAGTATAGGGAGAGAGAGAAAGATAGATGTTGAAAGGAGGGTGGTTAGTTGTATGGTATAGGGGGATTAGGAGAAACATAGAGATAATGGGGGCTTATTGAGTGAGAGAGAGAGAGAAAGAGAGAGACTGAACATCGGGTTGATTAAGGGTAGGGGGAAGAGGAGGGTTAGAAGAGAAAATGATATAGATATTGATATGGTTAATTGCATAGGAAGTAGGGAAGTTATAGAGAAGGGATTAACATTGAGGGGAGAGAGAGATTAGGGGAAGGAGGAGTAGTAGGGGGATAGGGACACAAATAATATGGTTACAAGTGGTATAGAGAAGACGAATATGAGAGAGGAGGATTAGGGTAAAGAGGAGTATCATTGGGATATGGACACAAAGAGTAGGGTTACAAGTATATAGATAGATATAGGTTAGTCATAGAGAGAGAGAGAGAGGGATTAGGGGAAGGAGGAGTAGAAGGGGGATAGGAACACAATGAGTAGGGTTACAAGGGGTAGGGGGAAGACAATTATCAAATAGGGGGATTAGGGTATAGAGGAGAAGTAGGGGGATATGGACACAAAGAATAGGGTAACAAGTATATAGATAGATACTTGTTAGTCATAGAGAGAGAGAGAGAGGGAGGACTAGGTAGGGATAGGTGGTGAGGAGTAGGGATTTGGGGACAAGGAAAGACAAGGAAGGGTGGGTAGGAATAGTGGTATGAGGAGTGGGAGGGTTAGGTTTAGAGATAGAGAGAGAGAGTGAGAGAGAGCAGTTAGGGGGAGGGATATAATAACATATGGAAAGAGAAGAGGTAATGTTTAGAGGGAATAGGTGAGAGAGAGAAAGAGGGATAATGATTGGTTAATTGTAGGAGTAGGAGAGAGAGTTATGAGGTGGTTAGTGGTAGGAATAAGAGAGAGAGGGGGGTTTAGGGTGAGAGAGAGAGCAAGAGAAAGGGTTAGATTTGAATATTCAGGAGTGTGGAGTTGGGGGAAAGAGAGAGGGGGGAAGCACAAAGAGAGAGATTGAGGGGGGTGGGTTGGTTAGGGATAGCAGTAGGGGCATAGAGAGAGAGAGGGTGAATTAGGGGGAAAGGGATAGCTTAGGGTTAGAGAGGAAGGGATCAGGTGGGTGTTAAGAGGTTGGGTGTAGATGGAGAAGGGTCAGAGTGAATGAGAGAGGGTGTTAGGAGAGTATGGGATATAGAGAATGACAGAGGGTGTTAGGAAAGCATGGGATATAGAGAATGAGAGAGGGTGTTAGGCAAAATATGGGAGAGTGAGATAAGGAAGGTTAGTGGTAAGGGTGGGAGTATGGGGTGAGAGATAGAGAGAGAGAGGGCGTTATTAGGGAGTAGGGGTATAGAGAGAGAGGGGCAGGTTTTATGCATAGGTAGAGAGAGAGAGAGAGAGAGGTTTGGATGATTAAGGGTAGAGATAAGGAGGGAAGCCAAGGGAGAGAAAGGGACAAACATCAAGAATATATATATATATATAGGGAGAGAGAGAAGGAAGTAGAGAAGGAGGCATATAGGGAGAGAGTGAGAGATAGAGTATAAAAGGAGGGTTGTTAGTTGTATGGTGTAGGGGGATTAGGAGAAACATAAATAAAATGGGGGGTTATTGATAGGAGGAGAGAGAGAGAGAGAGAGAGGGGGGGGATAGAGAGAGAAAATTTACGGGATTATTAGTTTAGAGATGAGGAAGGAAGTTAAAGAGAAGGGGGAGTATAGGGATATAGAGAGATAGAGTTTGAAAGGAGGGTGGTTAGTTATATGGTATAGGTGGATTAGGAGAAACATAAAGAAAATGGGGGATTATTTATAGGATGTGTGTGTGTGTGTGTGAGAGAGAGAGACTCAACAAGGTGTTGATTAAGGGTAGGGAGGAGGAGGGTTTGAAGAGAGAATGATATAAATATTAATAGGGTTAATTGTATGGGGAGTAGGCAAGTTATAGAGAAGGGATTAACATTGAGTGGGGGGGGAGGGGAGAGAGAGAGAGAGGGATTAGGGGATGGAGGAGTAGCAGGGGGATAGGTACAAAATGAGTAGTGTTGCAAGTATATAGATAGATACATGTTATTCCTAGAGAAAGAGAGAGGACATGGTAGGGGTAGATGGTGAGGAGTAGGGATTTGGGGGCAAGGAAAGAGAGGGAAAGGTGGGCAGGTATAGTGGTATGAGGAGTGGGATGGTTTGGGTTGGAGAGAGAGAGTGTGAGGTTAGCATTTAGGGGGAGGGTGATTATAATAGGGAGAGAGAGTGGGTAATGTTTAGAGGGAGTATGCGAGAGAAAGAAAGAGGGATAGGGTTGGTTATGTGTAGGAGTAGGAGAAAGCGCTATGAGGAAGTTAGTTGTAGGAATAGGAGAGAGGGGGGGGGGGG
>LPNX010227879.1:229155-251816 GCA_001517045.1 Pseudotsuga menziesii
ATCAATTGGTGGGGGTTAGTGGTTAATGGAGAAGGGTGAGAGAGAATGAGAGAGGGTGTTAGGAGAGCATGGAATATATAGAATTAGAGAGGGTGCTGGGAAGAATATGGGAGAGACAGATAACGATGGTTAGTTGTGAGGGTGGGAGTAAGGGGTGAGAGATAGAGAGAGAGGCTATTATTAAGGAGTAGGGGTAGAGAGAGAGAGAGAGAGAGAGATGCTAGGATGATTAAGATTAAAGACAAGGAGGGAGGTTGGGGCAGAGAGAGATAGAGATAAGGGATATATATATATATATATATATATAGTGAGAGAGAGAGAGGAAGTAGATAATGGGGAATATAGGTAGAGAGAGAGAGAGATAGAGGTTAAAAGGAGGGTCGTTAGTTGTATGGTGTAGGGGGATTAGGAAAAATGTAGAGAGAAGGGGAGCTTATTAATAGGAGGTGACATACAGAGATATAGAGAGAGAGAGTGAGAGAGAGATTATGAGATTATGAGTTTAGAGAGGAGGGAGGAAGTTAAAAATGATGGGGAGTATAGGGAGAGAGAGAGAGAGAGAGAGAGGTTTAAAGGAGGGTGGTTAGTTGTATGGTATCGAGGGATTATAGGAAACATAGAGATAATGAGAGTTTATTGAGAGAGAGAGAGAGAGAGAGAGAGAGAGAGAGAGAGAGAGAGAGAGAGAGAGAGAGAGAGAGAGACTCAATAGGGGTTGATTAAGGGTAGCGAGAGGAGGAGGGTTGGAAGAGAGAATTCTATAGATATTAATGGGGTTAATTTTATGGGGAGTATGGAAGTTATACAGAAGGGATTAATATTGAGGAGAGAGAGAGAGAGAGAGAGAGAGAGAAGAGGTTGGAGGAAGATGATTATGAGAGAGGGGGATTAGGGGAAGGAGTAGTAGCAGGGGCATAGGGACACAAAGAGTAGGGTTACATGTATATAGATAGATACATGTTAGTTGTAGAGTGATATATAGATAGACAGACAAATAGGTAGATAGGTAGATAGAGAGGACTTGGTAGGGGTAGGAGGTGAGGATTAGGGAATTGAGGGTAGGGAAAAAGTGAGAAGGGTGGTAGGTATAGTGGTATGAGCAGTGGGAGGGTTAGGTTTGGTGTTGGAGAGAGAGAGAGAGAGAGGGGGGGGGGGGGGGGGTAGTGGTTAGGGGGAGGGTGAGTATAGGAGATGGAGAGAGAGGTGGTAATGTTTATAGGGACTTTGTGTGAGAGAGAAAGAGGGATATGGGTTGGTTATTTGTATGAGTAGGAGAGAGATTTATGAGGTGGTTAGTGTTAGGAATAGGAGAGGGTAGGGGCAGATAGAGAGAGGGAGAGTTGGGAGGAGAGAGGGGGATAATAGGTTGGCTGGGCATTAAGAGGTTAAGGGATAGAGAAATTGGTGGGGGTTAGGGGTAGATGGAGAAGGGTGAGACAGAATGAGGGAGGGTGTTAGAAGAGCATGGTATATAAAGAATGAGAGAGGGTGTTAGGAAAAACATGGGAGAGAGACAGAGAAGGAAGGTAAGGTGTAAGGGTGGGATCAGGGGTGAGAGATAGAGATAGAGGTTTTTACTAGGGAGTAGGGTTAGAGAGAGAGAGAGGGGTGGGGGTTATGAGTAGGTAGAGAGAGAGAGATATGTTGGGATGATTAAGGGTAGAGATGAGGAGGGAGGTTGGGGTAGAGAAAGAGATAGAGATCTGAGAGAGAGAGAGAGAGAGAGAGAGAGAGAGAGAGAGAGAGATGTGATTTTGGGAAGACGATTATGAGAAAGGGGGATTATAGGAAGGAGGAGTAGTAGGGAGATAGAGATAGAAAGAGTAGGGTTACAAGTATATAGATAGATATAGGTTATTCGTAGGGAGTCAGAGAGAGAGAGAATTGGGAAGGGGTAGGTGGTGAGATGCAGGTATTTGGGGGAAATGAAAGAGAGAGAAGGGTGGGTATGTATAGTGGTATCAAGAATGTGAAGGTTGGGGTTGGGGTTAGAGAGAGAGAGAGAGAGAGAGAGAGAGATGTTCAGTTACAGGGAGGTTGATTATAAGAGATGGAGAAATAGGGGGAAATGTTTAGAGGGAGTAGGTGTGAGAAAGAAAAAGGGATAGGGGTTGGCTATTTGTAGGAATAGGAGAGAGAGTTATGAGTAGATTAGTCATAGGAATAAGAGAGAGAGAGAAGAATAGAAGGGGGTAATAGTTAAAGATTGGGGGGTGTGGAGTTGGGGTAAAGAGAGAGGGCGACAGGGTTTGTTAGGGATTAGAGTAGAGGAAAAGAGAAAGAGGGTGGGAAATGGTGAGAGAGGGGGCTTAGGGATAGAGAGGAAGGGATCGGGTGGGTGTTAAGAGATTAGGGGAGAGATAAATTGGTGGGGTTTAGCAGTAGATGGAGAAGGGAGAGAGAGAATGAGAGAGGGTGTTAGGAGATCATGGGATATAGAGAATAAGAGAGGGTGTTTGGAGAGCATGGTATATAGAGAATGAGAGAGGCTTCTAGTAAAAACATGGGAGAGATAAATAAGGAAGGTTAGTTTTAAGGGTGGGAGTAGGGTGTGAGAGATGGATAGAGAGGGTGTTATTAGGGAGTAGGGGTAGAGAGAGAGAGAGAGGTGGGGGTTATGGGTAGGTAGAGAGAGAGAGAGAGAGAGAGAGAGAGAGAGAGAGAGAGAGAGAGTGGGGAGGAAGAAAGTAAAGAAGGGGGAGTATAGGGAGAGAGAGAGAGATAGAGGTTGAAAGGATGGTCGTTAGTTGTATGGTGTAGGGTGGTTTGGAAAAACATAGAGAGGATAGATTATTTATAGGAGGCAAGAGAGAGAGAGAGAGAGAGAGGGAGGGAGAGAGTTTATGGTATTATGAGTTTAGAGAGGAGGAAGGAAGTTAAAGAGAAGAGGGAGTATAGGGAGAGAGATAGATAGAGGTTGAAATGAGGGTGGTTAGTTGTATGGTGTAGAGGGATTAGGAGAAACATATATATAACAGGGGTTTATTGATAGGAGATGCGAGATAGACTCAATAGGGGGTTGATTAATGACAGGGGGAGGAGGAGGGTTAGAAGAGAGAAATATATAGATATTAATATGACTAATTGTATCAGGAGTAGGGAACTTATAGAGAAGGGGTTAACATTAAGGATTGATGAGAGAGAGAGAGAGAGAGAGAGAGAGAGAGGTGGTAGGGGGAAGACGATTATGAGAGAATGGGATTAGGGAGGGAGGAGTAGCAAGGGGGTAGGGACACATAGAGTAGGGTTACAAGTATATAGATAAATACATGTTATTCCTAGAGAGAGAGAGAGAGTCAATAGGGGGTTGATTAAGGGTAGGGGGAGGAGGAGGGTTCGAAGAAAGAAATATATAGATATTAATAGGGTTAATTATATGGGGAGTAGGGAAGTTATAGATGTAGCAGAGAATAAACCCTAACTACGTGCAGTTGCACCTATCTTTCGTCTATAGGATAGAAGGATAGATTCAATGAATAACAAAGTACCTGCAACAAATTGTTAGAGACAAATAATGGAGAACCTGTAACAAAATATCAGAAGTGAGAGCATGTATATATAAACATCATACGAAAAAAAAAATAACAAAAGAAATGAGACCATATACCTTCCATCTTGGTTTAAAATGGATCCACCATGCCTTGGCTTAGGAAGCTACCCCTCTACAAGGTTAGGTGGTATGGAGCAAGGCTCAAGATACAAGAGGTTTGGCTAGTGGAGAAAAATAAAGTGAATGGAATAAATGGCTTAAGATTAATGGTTTCTCAAGGAACTCATATAGGTAGAGTAACACTAGGAAGAAATGGAGGTGTGTTGATAGTGACCCTCACTCTCTTATTTAATGCTTTTTCTCTTTTTTTAAGGTTTTTATCCCTTGGTCAAGGTTTTAAGCCCTTTTTAGCATTTGAATCCCTTTTCACCTCTTTCTTAGCTCCTTTTGAGGTTTGTATCCCCTTTTTTAGGGATTTATTCCCTTTGTGAGATATTTTTCCTCTTTTGTGGGTTTTTAAGCCCCTTTTTTATATTTTTTGAGCCTTTGAGGGGAAAACATAGGTTAAAAAAGGACGTGGGGGTCAATAAGGGTTAGGAAATGGATGTCTTCATGTGCTGTAGGCCATATGGAGTAAGTTCAGTAATTTTTTGGGTTAACAGATTGCCCCATGATGTGTGAGGGAAGGAGCTCATCATATGGTTGATGGACATCATAAGATATTTTGGGAGAGGCAGTTCTTCTTAGTTCTGGGCATGGTGTCTTTGGTTTTATATTAATGTTGGTTCCCATCAATGGGTGTGATACAAATAATATATGACATGTATATGGATGAGGAGAGCATACCCATGCTCATAACAATGTCAAAAAGAATAATGTGATCCAAGCTCCAAAATGCAAAAGCCGATCATATACAACTAGTGTTACATAATGGTGGCTTCCATGAGAGTATGAATACAATAATGATATGAATAATTGATACATAGGACCCATAGCATTCTCATGGAATGCTATGTCTTCAAAACTGATGACTTGCTCGATGTCAAAGTTTACATGGCTGTAGGATCTCACTGATGGGGAGTCAGGGTCTATGTGATACAATATGCTGCATCAGTCATGAATCTATATAGAAGCACTACTCTGGGTGCTTCTGATCACTGTTTCCAATGCAACCCAGAAATCACAAGGGACATGAACCTATCTGAGTCCCATGATAGACTCACCAATGTGCTAGAGTCAAGTGACAACCAGGGTCTTCGATCCAATACTATATAGATCAATACCCTATAAGAATTTCAATGGCACAATGATGTAGCTGAAGTCGAGCACGTGAGACACAACCATCTTGAGAGGCACTAAAGACTCCTCTCAAGTGGTCCAAGGAACTCATTAATGAGATTAATGAAACCAGGATACAGGGACTTCTGGGTCTATCCTCTGGAATAGATGTGTTTTTGTCGACAGAGGGAGACCTGCAACTGACCAAGGTGATGATGTTTCCTAGACTAGAAGAGTGAGGGAGATAACCAAATATGTGAGAAAACATGGGGCATGAAAAATTTAATAGGGAAACAAGGGTAGTGAAACACAAGAGACTCAAACTTACTTTCTTTAGAGTACAACGGTAGGGATGACCTGGTAGCAAATGAAACTATCTCATGGGAGGGGATCATAGTTGTTATACCAGGAATGTAACTGCAGATGGGAAATACTTGGGGTGGGGTAGATAATTTGTTTGGCACTAGGATCAAAGGAACACACATCATAGAATACTCTGAACAAAGGTGATCCGAAGGGGGGGGGGGGGGGCCGAATTGTAACTTTTGTGGTGGTGTCTAAAGGCACCGTTATGATACGATCTCATGGATTTTTAGCGAGCCCAAGAAAGTAAATGCTTGATGGTGCTTTCAATTTTAGAGAGTTTGAAAGAATGAAGAAGACTCCAGTGCGGTCTCTTTTTTGTTGATAGTCTCCTATGCCCAAAAAAGGGTAAAAGTTTACATAGGAGAGCTCTCCCATCCTTGGGGGGATGGGAAACTTCTTTACCATTGGTATTCCAATTAGGATGGAAAAGGTTAAACCTATACTGACTAGAAAATAATTGAAATAATTTTAAAATCATGAACAAAACCAAGTTTTCTCGGCAATATTTTCTTTATGAGAAGATTGGAAAAGGGATTAAAGACAACCCATGGTGATATTTTTCACAGAGTTCGGTCCCAATGCCCGAGAAAGCATAAAAGAGTGAAAAGGGAGATGTTCTTGGCTTCAATGTGCCAAGGTGGTCCTTTTCATATGGTAGTCTACATAATTCATAAAAGGAGATAAACTAGATTATGTAGATGCCCTTTCCTATACTTTAATGAGTGGGAAAGGAAGCGAGGGTGATCGACAATCTTTTCATTCTTTTAGAGTCAGAAAAGAGCTTAATAGAAACTCCATTATGGTCAGCCAAGTTGGGGGCACTAGTGGTGCCCTATGGTAAGGAAGTGAAAGGTGGTCAAAGGTGGTCAACTGTGCAACATGGATGGATTAGGTGGCTCTTGAACATACCAATACATGGGAGGTATGATTCATGGTAGAGGCATGCAAATTGATGCGACAAAGGCACACAAATTGATGCAACAGAGGCACACAAATCAAGGTGACCTATAGGAATAGGTCTAGAGAATCGGTGTAAGTTGTGGTGGATAGACTAAAATACATATGATGTAAGTACAGGTCATGAGTCATTTATATGCCAAATGCATGCAGAATGAGATGAATTCTAGGAAATAGTTCAGAAAATCAAGTATTTAAACATGAGACAATGGTATCATAAAAGGATAGAGGGAAAAAAACTTAAACGAATGGTGCGAATGGTGTCCCAAATGGACTCTGGATGGCTCTATTATGCTTAGAATAAAAATAGACCTAATCACACCTATAAATAGGTGGGGATCCCATGAAAAGTGTCAGTGTCACTGCTCATTGTTGAGTTGGAGAGGAGGGTCCTGGACTTCATTTGCTAATTTCTCCCATTTCAACCTTTAGTTTTACGATCTGTGACTTGTAGGTAAGAGTTCTTACAAATATCTTTTTTTTTAGTTTACTGATTTGCTCACCTGAACACCTAGAATTCGATGTTAGGGATTCTTCATGCTGGGTCACTCATTTCGAGGCCAAAAGAGCAACTACATCGCTCTTTCTAGTCATACAGGAGCGATCATTATAGGAAATTTGGGGTCTAAAATGGGACTTATAAGAAAACATACCAACAATAATCTCTTGTGAGTTGGAAATCAAGAACCAATAGAATTTCAATAAAATGAGTCAACCATAATGGTTGAATTCACATATTTGTCATAAAAAAAACTACTTTTTTGTTCATATTTTCGACATATCTCCCTGTGTTTTTACTCAAATTTTGATCAAGAGAGCTCATTGGATGCAGAATTTGATTCTACATCCAACAATTACCCACACTGCATACTTTTGACAGACCTTGCTACCCCAAAAACAAGAAATACCTGAAAAATGTGATGATGATGTCATCATCTCATTTTTTTAGGTATTTCTTGTTTTTGGGGTAGCAAGGTCCATCAAAAGTATGTAGTGTGGGTACTCGTTGGATGCAAAATCAAATTTTGCATCCAACAAGCTCTCCTAATCAAAATTTGAGTAAAACAACAGGGAGATATGTCAAAAATATGAACACAAAAAGTAGTTATTTTCTTTCTTCCTCCAAAATTAATAATTATTATTTTATTATTTTATTATTTTCCTTAGGAGACCCATTTTAGACCTTGAAATTCCTATAATGTGGGTTGCTCTTTTTTGGCATAAGGGTGCAACTTGAAGTTTCTTCTATGTGGCCTGAAATTGTGACTCAGTCACTCTTGTTTGGTCCAAAGGTGCGACTTGGTCGCTGGTTTTGGGAAACAAGGAGCGACCCGACGCCGTGGTGAGTTTTTTGATGAAAGATGAGGCCAATAGAGGTTTGATGCATGTATAGGATGCCTGGTTCTATATGGAGGGAGTGGGACTACAAAAATATTCGAGAGGAGGATTTTCAGAATGCCAATGTGCTAGGCATACCGGCCCATTGTGGGCTTCTCAAGTTCATGCAGATCCCATTGATGAAGAGTTTACGCTTACTACTTGAGACACTAGTGAGTTTCTGGGATGTGAGGAGGGAATTTTTCATCATATAGGGGTAACATGTGGAGATCATGCTATGATATGTATACTTCTTGACTCGGCTCCCGATGCTTGGAGTAGTTAGTAATCTAGCGCCAAAACTCTCTCGCGGGGAGACTCTATATGAGATCTATGAGAGACATTGCTATGGTTCTTCTTATGTGCATGGGTCGCACATTTTACTATGTGATATTAAGGACCTTACCACATGGTCCATTGCAGCGATGGTGCTATGTATCTTGTGTTCATTAGGGAACCACAAGATATCAAGAGGACAAATCTAGATGGTAGAGGGTGCCATGGGAGGAACTTACTACAGATGGGCCCGGATGTATTTGTTTGCAGTTCAGCCTGCAATGAACCATGTAAAGAGATCTGGTAGAGATTGTTTCTTTTCCTCCTTATTATGTGCTTTCTTCTTTGAGAGGGTTTTGATTCTTTTTTCACGTACAGTGGTGCTTGAGGGTGGGCCACAAGAGTCATGAATTCACTGATGGTGTGCGAGGGAGGTGGCATAGAGGGATGTTTTTTATGCAAGAGGTGCTTGATAAGTGGTGGTAGCTCCCAGTAGTCATTGAGGACTACCCTTGTGCAGAGATGGACTATCATGGGGATGCAAAGATGCCTTGACCTCCAGTCCAAGCCTGGGGACCAGCTGGTATGTATACATTATGTTTCTGTGTTTACATTCATACATAGAGTACTTGAGATAGTTTATAGTTAGCTGATGATATGCATAGACTGATCACATATTTGTTTGCATGTGCAGATAATGGACCTTTCTGACCAGCTAGTTACCAGTGATGGATGGGTATGGTGGCAATACTGGACCCACCTATGTAGGATCCCCGTCAGGAGTGAAAAGGTTTGGATGACCTGTGACCACTTGTGGATAAGCTATTGGATGGAGTTACTGATTATGGATGGTAGTACCTAGATGATGATCAGATTGCTTCCTATTACCATGCACCTCTGCAGAAGATTCCTCTAATGAAGAGGATTGTTGTAGCCGCTGAGTGTATATGATCAGCAGTGCAGGGAGACGTGGCTATCGAGGGTGATGAGACCTCAGATGAGGAGGATACTAAGTCATAAGAGGAGGATGATTGATTCGACTCTAATTAATAGCTAGTAGAGCTGCCCCTAGTGTGTTTGTGCACTTACGATTTTTGTAGACGTCCAATAGTTTGCATGAATGATTTGTGTATAGTGATCGTAGACATCCAATAGTTTGCATGAATGATTTTTATGTAATGGGGAATTTCATCTAGGTGGGTCGGGTTGTTGCATATTTTTAGCCAACTGGTTTGTTGCATTGTTGTTGAGAGGATTTGACCGTTGGATGCCTCCTTGCGATTGGTTGTTTCCCTAATTCCTAGCTCAGCTATTTATGCCTTTCCCTTGTTGGTTATTGGGGGTAAGTTGGTTGAGATGATTTTCCTGGGAAAAAACATGTCCCAAGTGTGCTAATGGCACTGGAGTGGGGGATGAAATGGCTTGCGTAGGTGTCACATAGTAGACTGGAAAAGATGAGGGGGATACAAATCCACTCATTTTTCCCAAATACTATTGTGCCGACCAAGTTGGTGCATGAACATGCTATTATGGTGTAGGTTGTGCATAGGAGGTTGTGGCTATGGAATGAGACATCATCCTTGAGTAGTCAGGAGCTTGGTTTGGGTGGAAAACACTCGGGGTGTTTCTTGGGTGTGGTGTTGCATGGTGTTGCTAGTGGTGGAGACCGAGTCTATGATGACATCCATAGAATGAGATGCCACCAGTGTGTTATGGTAGGAGGTACTGACACGAGGGGCGTCGGAAAGAATGGTGTACATATATCCTGACTGAGCATAAATTAAATCAAATTGTTGTGCCTTCAAGATGGCCTCTTCCTTAGACTAGGGGCACTCAGAGGAAACATCCTTGGCTATCGGTGGTACAAGGTATTCAAAAACCAATCGGGGAATATCTTGTCTTCCAGCTGAATCTTACACAAGCTATGGTGTCGCCGCCACTCGTTGATGTGGTCGGTTATGTGAGTTACTATATTTTGGTGGAAAGATAGGAGTATCTCCACACCTTCATCATAGCAGATGGGGAGTTGGAAATACTGCAGGAACATGAAGGCTAAAGAGTTGAAGCTCAATGTATGACTTAGCTGCGGCACCTGTGATGGTGTGTTGGAACAACCTGAGTCTAATTGAATCATCCATAATGTTTTTTGATGAGAACCATAGATGAAATTCCATGTTGTTGTTTTTGGGGCATTCCCCTACCTTCCCTTCAAACTTTGGAATGTCTGAGGGGATTTTGGTTAGCATGGGAGGGAAATGGGCTTGATGACAGATTGGGTCATTGGTCCATTAGAGGAAATTTGGGGTCTAAAATGGACCTTATAAGAAAATGTGCCAACAATAATTTCTTGTGAGTTGGAATTCAAGAACCAATAGAATTTCAATCAAATGAGTCAACCATAATGGCTGAATTGACATATTTCTCATTAAAAAACTACTTTTTTGTTTGCATTTTCAACATATCTCGTTGTGTTTTTACTCAAATTTTGATTGGGAGAGATTGTTGGATGTGGAATTTGATTTTGAATCCAATGAGTACCCATAGTGCATACTTTTGATGGACCCCTCTACCCTGAAAACAAGAAATACCTAAAAAAACATGATGATGTTGTCATCATCATGTTTTTTCAGGTATTTCTTATTTTTGGGGTAGAGGTATCCATCAAAAGTATGCAGTGTGGGTACTCGTTTGATGCAAAATCAAATTCCACATCCAACAATCTCTCTCAATTGAAATTTGAGTAAAAGCATAGCGAGATATGTCGAAAATACAAACACAAAAAGTAGTTTTTTTCTTTCTTCCTCCAAAATTAATAAATATTATTTTATTATTTTCCTTAGGAGGCCCATTTTAGACCTCAAAATTTCTCTAATGAACCTATCCATATCAGGAAAGTTTAGGAGAGAAATGAACAAGAGGTTAGAACGAAGGTTGGTGTGAGGGGGGGCGATAATGGCGTTGATATTTGCAGGAGCATTGTGTCCTTGCATGACTGGGGGTACCTGAAACTAACTTCCCACAATGGGGATAGTCAAAAGAGTAGTGGAAGGGGAACTACCCCTAGGCATGAAAGGTGGCACTGTATGAATCATAGAAGCTGATATATGACCACCACTATTGGGTAGCGGACTAATCACAGTATGCCTAGTTGTATTGGGACCTCCAGTCATAATGTTTGCCTTATTGGAGGGAAGGGATCTAGGTCCACTGCCGATCACCCCTCTGGAGAAGGGATTGTGGTCCAAACCAACCATGGGGCTAGATGGTGTTGTGTGCAGATGAGGCTCAAATTGGTAGGAATCCAAGTCAGAGTCAGAGGTTGTATGGTCTTTTGAGGGTGAAGGTTTTTTAGAATGGTCTCGACAGTTCTAGTTTAATGACCCAAACTGAGGGGACTTCCCTAAGACAAGAGGAGGATCATGGTGGATCAATGGTGTATGTCTGATAGTAACAGGTAATGCAAATTAGACCTTGTCTTAGTAGCTTCCTATTCTCTTACAGCTTGTCATTCGGCCACCAAGACTGCCATAAGAGAGCACTTGGATTTTTCCTTACATGATTTACTAATCAATCGGAAGGGGTCGTTGGCCCATTTTGCTTGGAAATTCCTCTCATTAGCTAGCTACTTTGGGGGTCTTGTGGTACTCCTCATAAAGATTTTTAGGGAATATATCAAGTACTTCCCATATTTATGGAAATAAGGGACTTATGTCCTCAAATTGCAAGATTTGACTTAGAGTAAATTGATTAATTTTAAAGGTTGGATCGGCATCATGAACCAAGTTTGGTTGATTAGAATGATGTGGTTATGTGCACTTTTGTGAATGAGTTCTATTTATTTTAAATCCTTTTTGCAAATATATGGTAAGAAATCAAGGTTTTGGTTTTTTTGTGAAGCAATGGGAAGCCTGTAATATGTAAAACCAGAAAAAATTAACAGAAGTAAAAGTTCTAGTTTAAACTAAAAACATGTAAAGTTGTAATGTGTCTACCTTGTTCTTATATTCCTCTTTGGCCAAGAAAGAGTGCTTGGATGTCAACATAGTGGGACCAAGCCAACCCTTATATCCATAGGTCACTCCTAAAATGCAAGTTTGATCAACAGGGAGGATACAAACAAAGTGAGACCCCCAATGGTCTCCACCCCCTCTATCTTCCAAGTCACTTGTTTTTAATGGTTTTGAGAAATATCAATGATAGGTTCCTATTACTATAATTTCTCAACCCTCTGCATTATCTCAGAATACCCTAGAGGGTGATGACTGAGTAGAGGAGGAAGGGATGGGCAAGGAGGTTATTTCTACTGAGTTTTAGGAATGAGATGAAATAAAATTGCAGAAATTTAACAAGGAATTAAACATATATGTATGTATACATAGTTAACCACACACACAACCAATCTAAAAGAATACTTGCAAAAAAAATAGACTGTCGGACATAGGTGACTAAGCCACACAGACAGCCAGAACATAAGCAACAGGAAACTTGAGAGATAGATCGCTCTTTTCAGGGCCAATGTGGCAATGGGGTCACCTCTTTCAGTCCAAAATAGGCAAGGGGGTCTCTCTATTAGGCCCAAAATAGGACGCCCATCATACATACGCAGGTCACTCCTGTTGGCTCCAATGTGGCAAGGGGGTCACCCTTTTAGGCCCAAAATCAGTGAGGGGTCTCCCTTTTAGTCCCGAAATAGGTGACTTGGCCTGTGAATGGAAAAAATTAAAAATTAGAATTGAGAAAAATTGATAGTAACTGGTACTATGGCTGAACAAGTTTGGGTCGGCCTTGAGAGGGCTTGACTAGTAACAGAAATGAAAGAAAGCTAGAAAGAAAACTAGTAAGAAACTAATCAAAGATGTACATAAACTATTAAACCCCATGGATCCAGTGGGATCAACCTAATGGAGTTACCAAATGGTAGCAGAGAATAAACCTTGGCTACACACAGTTGCACCAACCTTCTGTCTATAGGATGGAAGGATAGACTCAATAAATAATGAAGTACCTACAACAAATTATTAGAGGCAAATAATGGAGAACCTCTAACAAAATATCAGAAATCACAGCATGTATATCTAAACAACCTATGAAACACAAACTAATAGAAGAAATGAGACCATATACCTTCCAACTTGGTTTAAAATTGAGCCACCATGCTCTAGCTCAAGAAGCTACCTCTCTACAAGGTTGGGTGGTATGGATAAATCATAAAGGCTCAACATATAAGAGGTTTGGATAGTGCAGAAAAATGGAGTGAAGGGAATGAATGGCTTGAGAATGATGGTTTCTCAAGGCACTCATATGAACAAAGTAATGGTAGGAAGAAGTGGAGGTGTGTTGATAGTGGCTCCCACCCTCTTATTTATATATTTTTCTTTTGTTTTAGGGTTTTTATCCCTTGGTAAGGGTTTCAAGCCCTTTCTTCCTCTTTCTTAGCTCCTTCTTGGGTTTTTAGTCCCTTTTAGGGTTTTTAGGCCCTTTTAGGGTTTTTAGACCCTTTTTTAGGGTTGTATCCCCTTTGAGAGCTATTTTGGCTCTTTCATGGGTTGTTACGCCCCATTTAGATATTTTTTTTGCCTTTGATATGAAAGCATAGGTTAAACAAGGATGTGGGGTTCAATGAGGGTTAGGAAATGGATGTCTTCATGTGGCGTAGGCCATATGGAGTAAGTTGGGTAAGTTTTTGGGTTAACAATAGAGAAGGGATTAACATTGAGGAGGGAGGGAGAGAGAGAGAGAGAGAGAGAGAGGGGGGGGGGCAGCGGGTTATGAGTTTAGAGAGGGGGAAGGATAAAGTGAAGGGGTAGTATAGGGATTATAGGGAGAGAGAGAGATAGAGGTTGAAAGGAGGGTGGTTAATTGTATGATGTAGGGGGTTAGGAAAAACATAGAGAGAATGGGGGCTTAATGATAGGAGGTGAGATAAAGAGAGAGAGAGACTCAACAAGGGGTTGATTAAGGGTATGGGGAGTATAAGGGTTGGGAGAGAGAAATATATATATATTAAGAGGGTTAATTGTATGGGGAGTAGGGAATTTATAGATAAGGGGTTAAAATTGTGGAGTGGAGAGAGAGAGAGAGAGAGAGAGAGAGAGAGAGAGGTTGGGGGTTATGGGGTTGGGGAGGAGGAGGGAAGTTAAATGGTATTGAGGAAGTATAGTTGGGGAGAGATATAGATACATAGGAATATGCATGAAGAGATATGGTGTGTGGGTGGTTAGTGGTAGGGGTAGGGGTGTTAGTACAATCATAGAGAGTGTGTGTTGTCACCCAATAATTTTCCTATGGTTGTTGTAGGAAGTCAATAGGGAAACCATTTCAAACCAACCTTTAGATTATATTCTATACTATATAGTTAGAGAGGGCTCTCTATTTGTCATAGGAACATTCACATACACATTGGATTTAAACAAGCATTCAAAAAGCTATATTTCTTAGGGGAAGGGTTGTTTGGGTTTTAAAGGGTTTAAGACAAACAAAAAGACAACACCATTGGGAAATGGAGTCAAAACCTGAAACATTCAAGGAATTACAACAATTAATGACCAGTGATAACCTTCTTAGTATGAGGAAAAATAGGTGTTAGTATTCAGCAAAATATATTTGAGAGATGGTAGGGGGGAATGAGAAGAATCCCAATGAGACAGGAGGCACCTATCTGTGGATGAATATCTTGAAACACCTTCAGCAGAAGAAACAATAAAGGTTGATAAATGAAATGGAGCATATAATATAGGATGAATTCTAATAAATTTATCATAAACACAAACAAATGCATTATCTAATGCAAGGAGCGCTTAACAGAGAATGAATTCCTTACATACAACTAGAAACACATTAGCAGTGATTACACAAACATGGAAATGAAGCATACAAGGAAAAATAGACTAAATAGTGAAAACCATGAGGAATCTCAGACATTCAAGGCATAATTAGTATTAATGACCCCAAGAAAAGTTGTAGAGCTACTCAAGGGGGTTTTATCGATAGGAGATGAAAGAGGGAGAGAGAGACTCAACAGTGTGTTGATTAAGGGTAGGTGCAGGAGGAGGATTGGAAGAGATAAAGGTATAGATATTAATATGATTAATTATATCAGGAGTAGGGAAGCTATAGAGAAGGGGTTAACATTAAGGAGAGAGAGAGAGAGAGAGAGAGAGAGAGAGAGAGAGAGAGGGAGAGAGAGAAGTGGTAGGGGGAAGAAAATTATGAGAGAGGGCGATTAGGGAAGGAGGAGTAGCTTAGGGTAGGGACACAAAGAGTAGGGTTACAAGTATATAGATGCATACATGTTATTCCTAGAGAGAGAGAGAGAAAGAGAGAGAGAGAGACTCAAAATGGGGTTGATTTAGGGTAAGAGGAGGAGGAGGGTTCGAAGAGAGAAATATATAGATATTAATAGAGTTAATTGTATGGAGAGTAGGGAAGTTATAGAGAAGGGGTTAGAATTGAGGGGAGAGAGAGAGAGAGAGAGAGAGAGAGAGAGAGAGAGAGAGAGAGAGAGAGATTATGAGTTTAGAGAGGAGGAAGGAAGTCAAAGAGAAGGGGGAGTATAGGGAGAGAGAGAGAGAGACAGGTTGAAAGGAGGGTGGTTAATTCTATGGTGTAGGGGGGTTAGGATAAACATAGAGAGAATCGGGGCTAATTGATAGGAGGTTTCACAAAGAGAGAGAGAGAAAGAGAGACTCAATAGGGGGTTGATTAAGGGTAGGTGGAGGATAAGGGTGGGTAGAGAGAAATATATATAGTAATAAGGTTAATTGTATGTGGAGTAGGAAATTTATAGAGAAAGGGTTAAAATTTATGAGTGGAGAGAGAGAGAGAGAGAGGTAGTAGGGGGAATACGATTATGAGAGATGAGGAATAGGGGAAGGTGGAGTAGCAAGGGGATAAGGACATAAAGAGTAGGGTTACAAGTATATATATATATATAGATACATGTTATTCATAGAGAGAGAGAGAGAGAGAGAGAGAGAGAGAGAGAGAGAGAGAGAGATTTGAGGGGTGGTGGAGAGGACCAACCTTTAGACTATATACTAGCTTATACAGTCATAGAGGGATCTCTCTTTGTCACAGGAACATTCACATACACATTTGGCTTTAGACAAGGATCCAAAAGGCTATATTTATGAGGGGAAGGGTTGTTTGGGTTTTAAAGGGAGTAAGAAAAACAAACAGACAACACCACTAGGAAATGGAGTCAAAACCTGAAACATTCAGGGAATTAAAATAAATAATGACAAATGATAACGTTCGTAGTCTAAGGCAAAATAGTTGTTAGTATTTAGAAAAATATCTTTGAGATATGGCAGGGGGAAATGAGAAGAATCCCAATGAGACATGAGGCACCTATATGTGGATGAATCTCCTAAAACACCTTTAAAAGAAGAAAGAATAAAGGTTGATAACTAAAAATGGAGCATCTAACATAGGATGAAATCCAAAAAATTTATCATAAACAAAAACAAATGCATTATATGATGCAAGGAGTGCTTAACAGAGAATAAACCACATGCATACAACTAGAAACACATTAGCAGAAATTACACAAAAATGGAAATGAAGCACACAAGGGAAAATCGACTGAACAATGAACATAGTGATGAATCGCATACATTCAGGGACTGAGGATTTCCTGATGAAAATGACTGTTCAAAGCATCTTTGAACAACCTGCAACAATTTTATTCATCCCTACATATTCAACCAGTGAAATCATTATGGATCATTGATATTTTAACCAAAACAAGGATATGAAAGCACGTGTCTAAGCCTGCCTGCATATATAAAATTCCACTCAATTTTTAAAAAAAAAATTCTCGTGGTTTTTGTATCAACAAAATTGATACATGTCGTGGATTCATTTCTCCTCTAGATCTCCACTATTCAACACGGCAAGGCATACCGAATTCTATAGATATAGAATGTTCATTTATCCATGGATATTGTATTAGTGGAAATCATCTCCTCCCTTGATCTTATTCCACCATCAATATCTACTGTTGGCAAATGTAGGCCCTACAACATTCCACAGATCTGAAAAGTTATTTTGTTCCTGCAAGTTGAACCAGTGGAATTATTTTCCATCGTATATCTAATTCTACATTTTATCACCATTGTCAAATTTTGCTGGGCCTACCACATTTCACTGATCAGGAAATATGCTTACCTCATGCACATGTTTCGCTTTTCCACACCATCTATTTTAGGTATAAAATTTCCTGACCGTTGATCTGAGATCAACCTGCAAGCTGCAGAAAGTGGAAGTCAGGATTTATGCTTTCACAATGATGAATATTTATATTTTCGCTTTCCACCTTTCCTCTCCCTTCCGGACCATTGATCTAAGATCAAAGGTTTGAAATATTTGTAAATTTTCGATCTTACGGATTGTGAAAAGAAATTCTAACTTTTTACGACCAAATTTATGTATCTTTTGCTTTCTTCTTTTTCCTTTTAACAAAATAGCAGAAAGAAGAAGGAGGAAGTACCAACTTTTATAACAAAATTTTGGCCCTTTTCGCTTCTGCCTTTTGGCTTCCATCTTTTTACCTTCACTTTCTCTTGGACAATTGATTTATGTGGAATCTCTCTAAACCATTGGATCTCGGGCTGCAAAAAGCGGAAGTCTTATTTACCAATTTTCACAACCAAAACTTTCCTTTTCTCTCTCGATTTTTCTTTGGAGAAATTGATTTGTGGCCTTTCATCTTCTCTGTTGTGCATCCAGGCCATCCATTCTGGTCAGCTTTTAACCTTGATCATATTTTTCTTGTTCATGCATATTTATAAGGCTAAAGCTTGGGTTTTTTAAAAATAATTTACACTTCAAATAACTGGGTAAACCCCTTAGAACATCTATAAAACCCATCAATATCCTTCAGAGTCATGTGATATGGAAAATTTTCAAGCCTTACTCTTTTGCTAGTCTAAATCTTTACAGGGGAATAAGTGTAGATGCCTATGTAAAAATATTCAAAATTTAGCACAGGTGCTAACAGTGGATCCAAATCGAGGGTGTTATCCTCCCTGTGAGGTAGAAAATAATCCCATAGACTAGGAGCCTGATCCATTGGGTTGGTCCCAATATTTTCCTGAAATCCCCAACATGCTCTGAAAACAAAAAACTGAACAGATACTAAAAACAAACTAAAAAATTGCTTAAAAGAAATTTTTAACTTGCAATGTCGAGCTTATTCACACCTACCTAACCTACTTACTAAGAACCAACTCCAAATCAAGTAAATTATGACCTCCAATTAATCCAATGAAGCAAATGATCCAATGATTGAGCTCCTTAGTCATGCTTGATCATAAATAAAGGAATTAATAGAAAAATATTACGATGAGATATATGATCTTTACTACAAACACATAACCCACTGCAAATATTCTCCATATATTGAGCCACTAGATCATGACCACCTGCAAAAAAATTTGTTATGTGATTTTCATGACAAGTTTTCTCCAACTGTAACTCCTCCAGCAGCCTGTCAAACTGATCTTCAAAAGAACCATGCAAGGAATTCTCATGACAATTTTCAAATGGGATATCAACTTTTTCATCTGAAATCTCATAATTTAAAACCTGATTCCTTCCAAATGTTTCCAAGGAAATATTATTGTGTTCTTCAATAGAATCAAGAAAAATAATTTCCTAATTTAAAAAATATAAAGAAATATCCCATTTGGAATTCTTATCTTCTTCTTAGTGATACAATCTATTATTATAGGTTGTTGTTTCTTGAGGTGCATCATCCAAGTATCCATCCTCACACTCATCATATATAGGAATTCTGAAATCTACTTTAAAAACATAACTAACATAAATTTCAACATGATGATTGCAATCTTTATAAAGAAAATCAGGATGACCCTCTTCATGTGCATCACTAGGCTGATCATCTTCTTGCTCATCATAAACAAGTGGACTAAAATATTCTTTCATACCACCATTAAAAGGGTTTGTAACAGAATGATTTCATTCTTCATAAAGCATATTATGTCTTTGAATAAATTGCAGTTGTAAAAGAGTAACTACTGATTGAACATGGGCAACCACTTCTTGTAACAAAATTTCAGGAGTTGAAAGATATGAGGAACAATATGATTGACATTCCCAACTTCCTTCTTGGCCACATAGATATTGATAAGAACATTGCAAACTATCATCATTTTCAGGAAAATAGATATAGTTTGTTGAAACAAAGCTTTGGCTTATGTCAACTTCAGTGAAGGAAGACATTGCCAATTGCTGGGAATTTTCTTGCATATCATGGAAATTAGTTTGTCTTTATTTTTTATCTGAGTATTCATGTAAAATTTCCGAAATCTCTTCATCCTTATACTGATCATCACCATTTATGTCTTTCAAATTTTCAATGAACTCTTTATCATGCATGCAATAGTGTTGAATTAGTAGCAAAGAAGGATATTGGTCTTTATAATGTTTGTGTAATACAATATTAAAGTCTCTAAGTGAATATAAACTCCCTGCTGGAAATCCCTCATACCATGACCTTGCATTTCCTTCTAAACTAACCATGATCATTTTCATGAAGGAATCCTCACACAATTCAACTCCCAGCTTATGTATATGCTTATGAAATCTAAACAAGTGAAGGGAAACATCATCACCCTTTTGATCTTTGAATATTGGAATATATGCTTTCCAATATATATTAGGTATTTGATTTGGAAACTAGTAATGTGATCACAATTCATAGGAGTACACCTTACAACTATAGAACTCATCTTATTGATGAAGAAACTTAATCAACCCCTCAAAATTTGCAACCCATTGACAATGGAGTTTCCATAGAACATTATGAACACTTTATTCTTTGCATATGGAGTCTCGAGGTGAAATATGCATGACTTTCCTGATGTTTGACCATTTTTCACCATCAACAATCAAATCTGCAACTCTGTAGCTCATACCGAGGGAAGATTTGAACCCTCATTTGCTAGTATGGTCTTCATTATTTCCTAGTGGAGTCACCTTCCAAAAAAATTGAGTGGATTTTCCAGAGCATATACAACCAATATGCGTCTATGACTAGATGCTCAACTAGGTCATAGAACTAAAACGATGTCATTTTCCCAAGGAGATAATAGTGATTATTTCCTAACAATGACGCCAAGATGTTATCACCCAATAATTTTCCTATTTTTGTGGTAGGAAATCACTGGGGTAACCATTTTAAACCAACTTTTATAATGTATTCGAGACTATACAGTCAAAGAGGGCTCTCCCTTTGTCACAGGAACATTCGCATACAGATTTGGATTTAAATAAGCATTCAGAAGGATAGATTTATGAGGGGATGGGTTGTTTGGGTTTTAAAGGGTGTAAGAAAAACAAACAGACAACACCATTCAGAAATGGAGTCAAAACCTGAAATATTCAAGGACTTACAACAAATAATGACTAGTGATCACCTTAGTATTCTTAGAAAAAATAGGTGTTAGTATTCAACAAAATACCTTTGAGAGATGGAAGAGGGAAATGAGAAGAATCCCAATGAGATAGGAGGAACCTATCTGTGGATGAGTCTCCTGAAACACCTTTACAGAAGAAACAATAAAGGATGATAACTGAAATGGAGCATCTAACATAGGATGAATTCAAAGACATTTATCATAAACACAAACAAATACTTTATCTAATTTAAGGAGTGCTTAATAGAGAAACAATTCTTTGCATACAACTAGAAATGCATTAGCAGAAATTAAACAAACATGGAAATGAAGCATACAAAGGAAAACAAACTTAACAGTGAACACTGTGATGAATCTCAGACATTCAAGGAATACTTTTCATTAATTCTCCCAAGAAAAGTTTCATAGCTACAAAACCAATCATAGAGGATTCAAAATTAATGTTGAACCCCCTTTGTTCCTCTATTGAGGATATATTTATAGTGTCATGGTCTCCTGAGACCAACCTAAAAACATAGCCAAATTCAATTACAAAAATTGGGAATAAACCCCGCATGCATAAGATCCTAACCAATTCTGACTTGAAAATTTTTCCATGATCACAAAACAAATCAGGAAATTATTCTAGGATGCGTGTGGTGGGTGAAAAAAGGAAAATTTTACAGCCGAGACTCAGGCCTACTTGATGAAAATGACTGTTCAGAGCATATCCAAATGGCCTGTAACAATTTTATTCATCCCTGGATATTCAACTAGTGAAATTGTTGTGGACAGTTCATATTTTATCCAAAACAAGGATATGGAATCATGTGTCTGAACCTACTTGCAGATATAAAATTCCATTGGATTTAAAAGTTTGTTTTCCCATGCTTGTTCTATCAGCAGGATTGATACCTATAGTGGATTCATTTCTCTTCTAGATCTCCACCGTTCAACACTATAGGGAATACTAAATTTCATAGATCTAAAATGTTCATTTATCTGTGCATGTTGGATTGGTGGAATTCATCTCCTCCATTGATCTTATTCCACAATCAATATCAACCATTGAAAAATGCAGGCCCTACAGCACTCCGCAAATCTAAAAATTTATTTGGTTCATGCAAGTTGAACCAGAGGAATTATTTTCTATCATATAAGTGATTCTAACTTTGAACACCATATCTAAAGTTTGCTAGGCCTACCAGGATTCTCTGATCAAGAAATCTACTTACCTTGTTCACATGTTTCCATTTTTCACATTGTCGATCTTAGATAGAAACTTTCCCAGACATTTATTTGAGATCAAGCTACACATTGCAGGAAGTGGAAGTTGGGATTTCTTCTTTTATGGTGCTCAATTTTTTATTTTTATGATTTTTGCCTTATCCTTTCTTCCCTTTAGCTTTCTGCAGTGTTGATTGGCTTCGGGTTCATCCTTAGCTGTTGATTTGAGATCAAATTTGTGGGATGCGAAAAGAGAACGTTGAGATTTCCACATTCATGATGTTGAATATTAATGTTTCCACTTACCACCTTTCTAGTCCCTTCCGAACCGTTGATCTAAGATCAAAGCTGTGGAATATTTCTGAATCGTCGATCTTGTGGATCACAAAAAGTGGAATTCTAATTCTTTTTGGAAAATTTTTGTATCTTCTGCTTTCCACTTTTTCCTTTCGGCAAAATAGCTGAAAGCGAAAGGCATAAGTACCAACCTTTATCACCAAATTTTGGCCCTTTCCACTTTCACCGTTTGTATTTTTTATTTTTACTTCCCACTTTCTCTTGGACCATTGATTTATGCAGAAGCTCTTCGAACCATGAAATCTCGGGCTACGAAAAGTGGAAGTTGGGTTTACCAATTTTCACAACCGAAACATTCCTTTGCCACTTTTCTGCTCTCGATTTTTCCTTGGTGAACATGATTTGTGGCCTTTGATCCTCTCCACAATGCATCCAAGCTATCTATTCTAGTCAACTTTTAACCTTGATCAAATTTTTCTTATTCAGGCATATTTATAAGGCTAAAACTTGGGTATTTTTAGTAATTTTTTGCTTCAAAGGACTGGGTAAACCCATTATAACATGTAGAAACCCAATAAATATCCTTGAAGGTCATGTGATATGGAGAAATTTTAGACATTACTCTTTCTTTTACTAGTCTAAACCTTTATGGGGGAGGTAGTGTAGATTCCTATGTAAAAATATTCAAAATTTAGCACAGGTGCTAACAGGGGGGATTATGAATAAGAGGCTTATGAGAGAGAGAGAGAGAGAGAGAGAGAGAGAGAGAGAGAGATTGGAGGTTAGGGGAGGGTGATTATAAGAGATTGAGAGAGTGGGGGTAATGTTTAGAGGGAGTATGTGTGAGAGAGAAAGAGGGTTAGGGGTTGGTTGTTTGTATGTGTAGGAGAGAGATTTATGAGGTGGTTAGTGGTAGGAATATGAGAGAGAGGGGGGTTTAGGGTGATAGAGAGGAGGTGAATGGGGTTATATTT
>LPNX010227879.1:251823-276336 GCA_001517045.1 Pseudotsuga menziesii
GGTTGGGGTAGAGAGAAATTGGTGGGATTTAGCGGTAGATGGAGAAAGGCGAGAGAGAATGAGAGAGGGTGTTAGGTGATCATGGGATATAGAGAATAAGAGAGTGTGTTAGGAAGAACATTCGAGATAGAGAAGGAAGGTTAGTGGTAAGAGTGGGAGTAGGGGGTGATAAATAGAGAGAGAGGGTGTTATTGGGGAGTAGGGGTAGAGAGAGGGGGGTGGGGGTTATAAGGAGAGAGAGAGATAATTTGGGATGATTAAGGGTAGAGACAATATGGGAGGTTGGTGGAGAGAAAAATATAGAGATCGAGATGAGAGAGAGAGAGAGAGAGAGAGAGAGAGAGAGAGAGAGAGAGAGCAAGTGTTATAGCTGATTTTACCACACATGGTGAATCACACTTTTATGGCCTTCCTTGTCCCTCTGTAGAATCTTTAGATCCCATGGACCATTTTTGTACCTTTGATGTTTCCAATATCATCCCTAAAAACATGCAAAAATTGTGATATGTGACTTTTAATCCCTTTCTCGCGTACATACATGGATTTGACCCATAAAACCGCGTACATCAGGATGTTTGCAAAAGGCCAAATTATTTTGGAGTTTTCCTTGATGTGGATCCAACTCACTTGTCTCTTGGCCTTCCATATGCCTTTATATCGCTTGAATTTGACCCTTCATTACCCCATTGAAGAGCTCTATAAGGAACCCTTTGGATACATTGAAGGGAGAGGAATTATAGAGAAAGAAAACTGTAGTCCATTGTTGCTAGACCTTATACTTGAGTGTGCATCCCTTTGTCCCTTGGACCACTTTTGTGTTCTTCCCAAGCTTGCATTTTGCTTATGAGCTTTCTATCAAGAGATGGAGGATTGAAGTGGTGGAGGCCCAAGTGGGGGACTCAATTTCTCTGATTCACACACATTCCGACAGAGGTTGTCACTCTTGTAATCTCTGTTTTATATTAATAGAAATATCTTTTCTTATCCAATAATATGTGTTTAGATGAGTATTTTATCTATGGATGCTTTTAAATGCTTATATGTTATTGATTATATATTCTAGAGTAGGTCTAACACAAATATATATAGCATGCTTGTCTTGTTTACTGATTGTTGAGGAAGCAATTTATCAATACAAGCTGGAGTTGGAAAGCTCAATGGGGATCTACATCAACCATCTGGAATAAGGTACTAATCGAGATCCTTTGGTGTTAGATAGTTGGTTTCTCTTGCATATTGGAAAGGATTGATTTCTAGAGTCAAGCTATCTATTGCGGTACCCCAAACCATAGGAATTTCTCTCTATAACAGAATTTACCACTCTGCTGGGGAGTTCCTAGTAGTTGTCCTTTGGGGGTTTTTATCGACATTGAATATTCTTGAATTTCTCTGATTTCTCTATTTTTATGTCAGGTCTGGAGGCATGTTTTCCTGGTAGTGTCTAATTGGTGTGAATTTTGTCTCATCTTATTTGTTTGCCTTCATTTTTATACATTTTTCTTCCTGGACACAAGTTTTTAACTCACAGTAGTGTGTACACGCAGTTTTGACTGCTATAGCCGCATACATACACGAGTTTTCTATGAACAATCATGTATGCCCTGAGTTTTTCCTTTTAGAGGAATATTGATTGCTGTTGGGTGAATTTTGATGACTGCTGAGTCTCCTTTGATATTGTTAGAGTTTGTATACACCTCTGTTTCTGATCAGAGACGCTTTTTAGGGTAAATTTTTTTTTAAGAATGTTCTTGTCATTACAGTTTCAATTTTTTGTTTTGGGATTAGTGCATTAGGTCTCTTTTACCTTAGTAATTTGTGTGAGTGTTGTTTGATTGTGCTTGTAGATTCTGGGGTTGGTAGAGTCATTCTTTTGCTTTATTATCTCATTTGTATTCAAAAAATCCAAAAATATTTGCTTCTTTGCATCATTATGCATTGCACTTTGCATTTTGCATGGTACTAGCACTAGGTTTTCTTAGAGAAGTATTAGCCAGGCTTTCATATAGGAATGATTACATTTGTCATTTGAAGAAAATTTTGCATTTCATGTAGTAGCATGCCCTATTGTTCATTTGACACAATGCATTTACATTGATTGTTAGGTATGCATTTTGCTTCATGTTGTGTCATAACACCATTGGTTGCACGACCATCCACCTTTTGTGAGTAATAAAGCCAAATAAAATCAACACTTAATTAAAATGGATTACACTATTTTCTTTGATAGGGTACACCAACAAGATTAGGTTTTAGGGTCTTGGAATAGTTCATTGTGAGTAAATTCTCCTAGACCACTAAACAACAACATGTATGTGTCTGTCCAGGTGAGAGTGTGAAATTCCTTGGTATAATTAGTGTTTCTCAGGATCCTCCTCTTACAAGAGACTTAAGCATGAGGCAGTGTGAGCAATTATTGATTAGGATGACCCCTAGTCATAACTGGGTAGAAACAGAGATATTTATAGGATTTAATTCGTATTTGGGGGCTCTTTTGAGAGTTTTGGGCTTTGCTACTCTGCCCATACAATCAATCCCACTTGCAACTGTCTTCTTGAGAATTGATTATATTGAGGTGACCTTAGTTGACTTACCTAGGTTATCAAGGGGGTACTTTGTAGGGGTTATTCTGTAGGTGTCCCAGCCAAGTTGGGGTTGGATAGAATAGTCGCTATATGCGTTGAAGATGAGGGCCACAATAATTGGTTACGAAACTCTGCTTGTTGTGTATGGGAGTGTCAAGCCTCTCCTAGGCAAGACATACCTGCTTCATTCGGGAGCTCACATATCCTACCCTTGATTGCTTGTGATTGGCTTTAGATTTTATAGGTGTATGCTCTGTGCACACTAGCTTGCTTAGGATTTGCATAATTAGAGAGTATTTTTCATTTTTTGAGTCATTATGGATTTGGGTGTGGTTCCTTGTCATTCTTGTCATTTAGCAGGACTTCTACCTTCTACATCTCCTCCTCCTTTGGGAGAGAGAAACAAACGGTCTAGGTGGAATACTTCTCACATTGATTCACACACAATGGGAGATCATGAAGATGAAATTCTTGAGTTTCCTTCTTCACTTCACTAGGTTGAGGAAGAAGAGCCTACTCCTACATATGATCCTTCACCTGATATACCTACACACTCTGGGTATGATCCCTCATTCATAGGTCGTCGGTATTGGTTTACGACTCACCATGAACCTGCAAGCACTAGTTATGACATGTCTATTATTCCTGCACATGATTCAGCTCAGCATGCTGAGTCAGAGTTTGAACCTAACACTATTCCTAGGGGCATTCCTAGTCACTTCCATTTGGAGAGATTTGGGAACATGAGTCACATTGCACCCTCCATCCCGGCAGTGGAGGTCACATCTTATGTTCACCCTAGACCTGGTGCTAGTAGTCCTATTCAAATACCAGAACCAAGATGAGTGACTGTAGGGAATACCAATTACATAGTTTCACATGTCCCTTGATCCTTGATTCCTAGTTCTTTGAATGTTATTCCTCCCCCTCATTCACGTGGTCCTTCGGGCTGAAATGTTGCTACGATTCATGTTCATACTACTGCTACATGTGTAGTTGTGTCTCAGATTCAAGTACCTCCTGTTGTTTCAGGAGGTCGTATTCCTACTTCTGGAGGTCATATTCCTACTTTCAAAACATATATTCCTACTTATGGGGTTTCTCATGGGACATCTCATGGGATTTCTTATGGACCTTATTATGGATCGCAATATGGACATAGTTATTCACCTTATGGTTATGGGTATCAACAACTCACTTACTCTCTAAATTATGGCTTTGTAGCCCCACATAGTCAAGGTACACAACATTATGGTGCTTACATGCCACACTACATGGGTCAAATGGGAGGAGGGCACTATGGCCAAGGCCATGGTTATTACGGTAATCAACCTTATGTGAACCAAAATTATTAGGGAGCATGGAATCGACCTGCTCAACCTAGGCTCCCTTTCCTCGCAATGCTAAATCTTCTTGACTTGTCGATACTAATGAACGATCCTATATCCCATGACCTGGATTGGTTGCTATCCCTAATAAGCTTCCCTCGGACATCCCCAAATTCAAGGGAAAACCAGGAGAAGATCGGAGTGAACATGTTATTACATTTCACCTATGGTGCTCTTCTAATTCCTTACACAAAGACTTGATTTGTTTAAGGCTGTTTCAACACACCCTTACAGGGCCTACCATGAAATGGTACATAGAGTTACCTAGGGGGGCATTCACTTTGTTTGATGACCTAGATATGAATTTTATCAACCACTTCTAGCTACGAGTGCATTACGGCATTGGTATGAAACTCTTGTCGACATTTTGGCAAGACAAAGCCATGCATATCTTAGACCATTATCCAAAAGTGGCGTAGATGGAAGAGATTGATTAAAGCCTTCATACCGTTGGATTTTCTCCTCAAGTGGTTCCTTAAATTGTTACTACCTTATATAGCGAAGGATGTTTCTACATTCAGAGTTTAGAATGAGGAACAAGCCATTTTTAGGGAGCAAGAATTGGACTTGATTTATGCTCAATTTAGTTTGTTGTATGAGATCATTCCTAATGCTATGCATTCTAGTTTTGATGCTAAGGTCAAACCTAGACTACATGCTGATGGCATCATTGTTTGCATGAGTGCCAAACCTATGGATTCGGTTGTGCAAAAGGTCAGTCAATTTTATATCAACCAATATTCCTCGGGACAAGCCACAACTTTGTCTCAACCCACCCAAATGGTGAGTGTTCTTTCATTGCAATCGTCGGACCAGAAGGGTAACCAGCAACCCAGAAGGAATAAAAAGAAGGGTAAGAACAATTGTAAAGGTGGGAATAGGAATGAAAATTCCAATTCTAGTGATATGAATGCCCAAAATGCCGGGGGGCACAAGCAATATAAACGTAAGGTTAAGTTTCCTTGCAAGTTGTGTAAGGATGACCACCTCACTCACTTGTGCCCCCGTATTGAAGAAGCATCGAGATTAATAGCGCAGGGCCCAACTGTGCTGACAAACCCTTTACCTCATAATCAAAACATGAAATTGAGGACCCATGATCAATCTGGTGGGGATCAAGATCCATCGGAGGCTAGTGGTCATGGTTGCATCAACATGGTTCGTACTACTAAGGTTGTGACTGATTCAAAGGACTATGGTTCGTCACAACAAGAACTTGGAAAGGAACCTACTCCACTTGGGAGTGCTTTGCGTATTGAAAACCCTATGGATAAACCTGAGGTTGTACCTCGCATTCCTAAGGGAGTCCTTAAGTGTTTAGGGCACAATCCTAATTCCCAAGCCACCTAGACCTATTCTATTATCGAGGATTTGGGCCACACTCCTTGTGTGATGTCTGCACTAGAAGTTCTTCAGAGTTGTCCTTATTAAAGGAAGGCTTTTCTTTTTTGCCTTGGTGTTAATGATGATAATTATTCCTCCATCATAAAATCTAAAACCACAGAACTACAACCTTGCTTGCCTTACTATGTGTCTCTCTTGATTCATGTAGAATGTATTAACATGACCATCAAATTCACTGTGATTGACAAAGGTGTTATAGAGGATTTTACCACTCCAGGTGAATCACACTTTGTATGGCCTTCCCCTGTCCTGCTACAGGCTCTTTAGACCCCATGTACCATATTTTATCCTTTGATGTTTCCTTGGTCATCCCTAAAACTATATAAAAAATGATATACATGTATTTTTACCCGATAACCGCGTACATACGCGGGTTTGACTCCTATAACCGTGTACATCGAGATGTGTGCATAGTCCAAATCCTTTTGGAGTTTTTCTTGACATGGATCTGACTCATTCGACTCCTGGCCTTCCATATGCCTTGAGATCACTCAGATTCGACCCTTCATTATCCCTTGTGAAGCTATATAAGGAATCCCTTGGTACATTGAAGGCATAAAGAGAGATTGAAAGCAACGAAACTATAGTCCATTGTTGCTGGAATTTATGCTTGATTTTGCATCCCTTTGTCCCTTTGGAGCACTGTTGTGTTCTTCCCAAGCTTTCCCTTTGCTAGTGAGCTTGCTATCGTGAGATGGAGGATTGAGGTGGTGGAGGCCCAAGTGGGGGATTCAGTTTCTCCGGTTCGCAAACGTGCCGCCAGAGGTTGTATCTATCTTGTAATCTCTGATTTATATTAATAAGAACTATCTTTTCCTGTCCAATGATGTGTATTTGATTGAATATTGTATCCATTGGAATATGTCAAATGCTTTTACATTATTGATTATATATGCTAGAATAGATCTAACACCATGATATATAGTATGCTTATATTGTTTACTTGTTGTTGAGGAAGTATTATATCAATTCAAGCTGAAGATTGGAAAGCTCAATGGGGATCTACTTCAACCGTCCGGAATAAGGTATGAGGTCTGATCCTTTAGTGTTAGACATTTTATTTCTATTTCATATTGGGAAAGATTGAGTTCTGGAGTCAAAGCTGTCTATTGTGGTACCCCAAGCCATAGGAATTTCTCTTCGTAATAGGAATTGGTGACTCTGCTGGGGATGTTCCTTGTTTTTATTTGGGGTTTGCGGGCACAATGGACTTGATATTATTGACTTGCTCTTGGTTTCTCTCCATTTATATGTTGAATTTTATAGTATGTTTGTCCATTGACACTCCCCTTTATTGGTTTGGCCTTGACTTGATTTTTACCACTGCCTTCTCTGTATACGCAAGTTTTTGGCCAAAAGTCGCGTACATACGCGGATTTTTGGTCAGAAGTCACGTACATATGCAGTTGTTCTTTATACAGTCACGTACATCCTCCCTTTTGGTGAGTTTGATGTTGTGGGAAGTTGTTGGGTGGGTTGTGAGTGTGGTTGGGTATTCCTTGGGTCTGATGTTGTCTGTTGGATGCTTCTTTTGTGACTAGAGACCGCTTTTTCATTGATTTTTCTTTGAAAGTAGTTTTAGTCATTTTTTCTTTTTTTTTGCCATTAGTGCATTACTCTTTTTGTCTTGGTGTCTTGGTGTCTTGCTGGGCTTGTATTTTATACTTACTGTAGATACTGAGAGTTTTAGATGACTTTTATTGCATTTTTCATTCTTTTATATTGAAAAATACAAAGTAGTTGCACTCTTAGTTGCATCTTAGATATGGATTTGAGGAGGTACTTGCATTGGATTGCTTGGATGAGAGTTGTGTTTAGGATTTCATATAGGAAGGATTGCATTGTCATTCATAAAGGAATATATATTTATGCATCTCATGTAGTGGTATACCCTATTTTTCATTTGACAAAGATTTCACTTAGCATTGTTTGTTATGGTGTGCACTTTTATTTCACTGTTGAGTCTTCATATCACTAGTTGCACGGCCATTTCCCTTTGAGTAATTACAACCAACTAAAATAAATGCTAATCAAAATGAATTACACTCTTTTCTTTTATAGGGTGCACAAACAAGCTTAGGTTTTAGGATCTTGGAATAGTTCATTGTAAGTCGATTCTCCAAGATCACTAAACAACAACATCTAGGTATCTGTCCAGGGAGTGTGTGAAATCCTTGGTATAACCATCGTTCTTAGCATCCTCCTCTCAAAAAGGAATTAAGCACGAGGCAGTGTGAGTGGTTATTGATTGGGATGACCCCTAGTCATAACTGAGTAGCACCGAAGATATTTCCAGGATTGTATTCATATCTGGGGGCTCTTTCGAGAGTTTCAAGCTTTGTTACCCTACCCATACGGTCAATCCCACCTGCGACTGTCCACCTGAGCTTTGATTATATTGAGTTGACCTTAGTGACCTTACCTAGGATATCGAGGGGGTACTTGTAGAGGTTATTCTGCAGGTGTCCTGGTCAGGTAGAGGTTGGATAGCACAATCGCTACAGGAGTTGAAGCTGAGGGCCACTATAATTGGTTACGTACCTTTGCTTGTAGTGTATGGGAGTTTCAAGCCTCTCCTAGGAGAGACATACCTGCTGCATTCGGGAGCTAACATATCCTCCCCTTGGTTTGCTTGTATTTTGGCTATAGATTTTCTTAGGAGTGTGCTCTTTGTGCTCTAGTTGGCCTTTGGGATCATGGTTACTTGAGTATATTTATGATCTCTTGATTTCAGGTCCTTTTATTTTTGGCATGCCTGGTATCTTATCACCCATCCTTGGTCCTAGTACGGACTCTGGTGTCAGACTTGGGGGCATCACAGCCCCTTGCCATGCTCATAGATTTGGGAATGGTCATTTTCCATCCTCTATTACATTTGTGGAGGATGTTGACTCCCTTCTCTCAGTCTTTACACCAGTGGTCACCCTCATGGGGGTGGTAGTGGATGTGTGACCATTGGGTCTACACCTTACGTTTCTTTTCATGTCCTATCATTCACCATACTATTTCCTTTGGGTGTGGTTTTCATGATCATTCCTCCCTATATCCTATAGTGTGGATTCGTTATTGACTATTTTGGATTGTTTTGGACTAATATGGTTACCATGCAGGGTCCAGTTTTGTACACTCTCTCCGAGGTTTCAACCCATTCGTTCCTGTCACAGGTATTATGTCTGAACTGGCATATAGGTTAGGATATTACATCCTCTTGCACTTATGCATTGCCTTATGACCGTTCCATATTAACCTTAGGTACGAACCCATTCCATGGTATCTCGGAACCTCCATGCTGCTGTTAGAAGTGGTACTATGTGAATGGTAGAGCTTTCCTATACATGGGTGTCCTAGTTAGCTCCCCTTTGCATTTGGTACCCATGTTGTGAGTCCTCTCTTAGGTCCGGGAGTCCATTGTATAGTACTGCCATGACATTTCACAAGTGCCTCATACTCCTCTTGATCTTATGCTGGCATGTTTCCCTCCAGACTCCCCCTATGTCAAGTTGTGAATGCATTATCATGAGCTTTTCCTTCCTTATTGAGCTTTATGCCGGCTCCCCTGACATTGCGTTTCAGCCATATAGCCCGAGCTTGTCTCATGTCTAGCCATGCAGAGCCATTTTATATATCCTTTGCAGCTTGATTTCCCTTTTTACTGGTAGGGGATTTTCCCCCGAGTGTCGATATCCTACACGTGTATCCTTGCATTGAGCATAGGTATGTTCCACTACTTGGAACTAGTTTGTTTTCCCTTATGACACTCGTCTCCTCCTATTTTGTAACTATAAAGCTAGTTTATTCTTTTTTCAATCTTTTCAAATAACTGAAAAAGTCCAAAAAAATAAAAAAACCAAAAAGCCGGACAAGGAAAGATGTTATCTTTGGCAACTGTCGAGTCGTGTCGCCTTCGAATAGAGAACTATATATCACATCCATTGGTTGGGTTATAGTTTAACTTTAGGAGCTGTACTCATTTATCTGAGTTTATCTCCACCGACTGGTTAAGCTTCCAGTCCCTATAGAGCCTCTATTGATGCCTCCTATGTCACAGAGATGTCCCAGTTTGTATATCAAGTCTATGGTGCATTTATTCAGTCACCATACACCGTTATGCTCTTGTTCGAAGGAAGTTGAAACTTGTGTCGGCCATTCCTTAGTTATCTTGACTTTGCATGTCGGCCATTCCCGGTACAGTTACTGGTTCACGCACTTTATGATCGAGTCCTTCCACGTTAGACAGCTTTGTTGAGTACCTCGTGTTGGATGATGGAGGATTCCTTAATGCCCTCCTTCCAGTGTATTTCATCCCATTGACTTCATATCATTTATTCTTGGATTGGAATCTAGAGTCCTTTTGAGTTCCTTGAGACTTGCAGTCATCAGTGGCAGGTTCTCTCACCATCAACAGTTTCTTGGGAATACATCAATGTCCCCTGATCGATGGATTCTCTCAAGTGTTTAACCTCAACACATATATTCACACTTGTTAGTTTGCACTCTAGTACCTTGATTCCCATTATCATTATCAGTGGGTAATCTCGCGTCTGTTAATGGTATACATCAATGACCGGTAATCAGACGATGGACTACTATGTTCGAACTCGACACCTCTATTCGCATAGTAGGACATGTACTCGTAGCGATTTGTGTAGAAGACCTTCCAGATTGGTGGCATCTCTTATATGCTACCTCCTTGATCGTGCCAGTGTTCATGAGATTTCAGCTCTCGTGACTTGATTCCAATGTTTGTCAGACATTTCCAGCCACTATGGAGATCTTGATCTATTATATATCTTCAGCCATTTTGGAGATCATGGTCCTTTGTACATCTTCATCATGGAGATTCTGATCTATTTATATTGTACGTGGTGATGACCACATATGTGATATCATGTATTATGCCTATTCATGGCCATTTTACTCTTATGTATCCGAGACTGCTATATGTACTTGCAGTTATATGCAGAGTTGTATCATTGTACTATGCTGATTGGGTGGCTGGTATTCCATTTGGGATCCTTCCTCACTCCACTTTTGGGATGGACTTATAATGTATTTTGGCCATCATATGACCCCTCTGACCTCACACATTAAGGGGCATCTGTTATAGAGGATTTCACCACTCCAGGTGAATCACACTTTGTATGGCCTTCCCCTATCCTGCTGCAGACTCTTTAGACCCCATGGACCATATTTTATCCTTTGATGTTTCCTTGATCATCCCTAAAACTATATAAAAAATGATATACCTATATTTTTACCCGATAACCACGTACATACACGGGTTGTACTCCTATAACCGCGTACATCGGGATGTGTGCATAGTCCAAATCCTTTTGCAGTTTTCCTTGACATGGATCCGACTCATTCAACTCCTAGCCTTCCATATGCCTTGAGATCGCTCGGATTCGACCCTTCATTATCCCTTGTGAAGCTATATAAGGAACCCCTTGGTACATTGAAGGCATATAGAGAGATTGAAAGAAATGAAACTATAGTCCATTGTTGTTGGAATTTATTCTTGAGTCTGCATCCCTTTGTCCCTTTGGAGCACTATTGTGTTCTTCCCGAGCTTGCCCTTTGCTAGTGAGCTTGCTATCGTGAGATGGAGGATTGAGGTGGTGGAGACCCAAGTGGTGGATTTAGTTTCTCCGGTTCGCAAACGTGCCGTCAGAGGTTGTATCTATCTTGTAATCTATGATTTATATTAATAAGAACTATCTTTTCTTGTCCAATGATGTGTATTTGATTGAATATTGTATCCATTGGAATATGTCAAATGCTTTTACATTATTGATTATATATGCTAGAATAGATCTAACACCATGATATATAGTATGCTTGTATTGTTTACTTGTTGTTGAGGAAGTATTATGTCAATTCAAGCTAAAGATTGGAAAGCTCAAAGGGGATCTACTTCAACCGTCCAGAATAAAGTATGAGGTATGATCCTTTAGTGTTAGACATTTTATTTCTATTGCATATTGGGAAAGATTGAGTTATGGAGTCAAAGCTGTCTGTTGTGGTACCCCAAGCCATAGGAATTTCTTTTTTGCCTTGGTGTTAATGATGACAATTCTTCCTCCATCATAAAATATGAAACCACAGAACTACAACCTTGCTTGCCTTACTATGTGTCTCTCTTGATTCATGTAGAATGTCTTAACATGACCATCAAATGCACTGTGATTGACAAAGGTGCTGCTACTTTCATGATTTCTTTGGCGTGTTGGAAGGGTTTGGGTTCCCCCGAGTTATCTAAATCAGCTACCATGTTGACTGATTTTGATGGTAGATCATTTTGACCACATGGGATTCTTCCTTCTCTTAAGGTATGTTTTGGAGGGAAGACCATCGTGATAGGGGTTAAGGTGGTTGATGTGCCCCTTGACTACAATTTGTTACTAGGTAGGAATTGGATGTACAGTATGCAAGCCATAGCTTCTTCTCTATTTCGATTTGTATGCTTTCTATTTAATGGGAAGATAGTTACTATTGATAAAATATCATTCAAGAATCCGTGTGTTACCACATATTCAGGAGCTTCTATCCTGATTTTCGAGCACTCTTAGCTGGAAACTGGGAGTGTGGGTGTTGGAATGTATCCATCCTTTATGGGAAGCTTTAGTTGTCCTGCATATGTTCTTATGATCGGGTCTAGTTCCAGTGAGGCTTCATCATCAGTGAGATTGGTGTATTTTCACACAACCCATATGAAATATTATTGGATTATTCCTACACTGATTCCTTCGAGTGAGGCCATCGAAACAGACGTGCCGTTGCCTGCAACTATGATAGAATATCAAGATAATCTTGAATGTGTTGCAGAGCCTAGTCCTTCCTCTTCGTGGATAGAGAAGGAGGACTGATATGTGATGCCTGCATGGGTAGTTCAGTATTCCCACACACATGAATTCCTTGATAGTGTTTTTCCTTCAGATGAAGCTATTATTGAGGCCATGTCTTCAGTTGAGAAACCTTGGGAAGAGTTGCATCACAGATTTTATTTTCTTCTCGAGCTTGACCATTTGGAGAGTGAGGACTTTAGGGAGGTTATTAGTGAGAGAATTGGCAGTCCTGTGGTTCCATTGAGCTCTCTTGGTCCGATGGCTAATGGAAACATGGTGAATATATCTCCTACCATTCCTACTAATATCTCTCATGATCTTGGCAAGATTGAGAATGTCTATATTGGGGCAGAATGTTCCCATGCTCAGATTCAAGAGTATACCGAACTGTTCAAAGAATTTTGTGATGTTTTTTATTTTTCATACAAATAAATGCTAGGTATCGACCCTCGCATTATTGAACATGATATTGAAACTTATCCCAATCCCAAGCCTATTCGACAATGCTTACGTGGGGTGAATCCTAGGAAAGCACCCGCGATTAAGGCTGAGATAGAAAAACTGTTGAATGCCGGTTTTATATATCCCATTCCCTTGATGGAGTGGGTTTCAAACCCCATTTTGGTGGATAATAAGCAGGGAACGATCTACATATGCACTGATTTCTATGACTTAAATCGTGCCTGTCCTAAGGACAATTTTCCCACACCATTTATTGATCAAATTTTGGATGAGTGTGTGGGAAGCGAGGTATTTTCCTTTATGGATGGATTTTTCGGATACAATCAGATACAAATTAAAACTGAGGACCAACACAAGACTACATTTATTTGTCCTTGGGATACCTTTGCATATCGAAAGATGCCCTTTGGCCTTAAAAACAATGGAGCCACTTTTCAGTGAGCTATGACCTTGATCTTCCATGATCTCAAACCAATTATTGAAGTCTTTCTAGATGACCTTGTTGCTCATTCTTGTATGAGAATGCATCATTCCTACCATTTGAGATTATTGTTTGAAAGGTGCCACCATTACTTGGTCAGGTTAAATCCTCATAAGTGCATCTTTTTCATGAAGTATGGTCGCTTCTTAGGGTTCATTATCTCCAAGGAGGGTATAAGAGTCAAACCTTTCAAGGTTGAGGAAATACTTCAATTGTCTCCCCCAATAAAAATTAGACATCTTCAATGTTTGCAAGGCATGGAAAACTTCTTACGGAGATTTGTCGTTAACTTTGCCAATTTGACTAGAGGATTTATGCATCTTTTGAAGAAGGACACTACCTTTTGCTGAAATGTGTGAGCCTAGGAGTCCTTTGATGCACTTAAGCAAGCATTAGCATTGGCCCCAGTGATTAGTCCACCCGACTATAGCCATGACTTTCTACTTTATGTGGTCACATCCATGAAGACGATTGGTATGGTTTTGGTTCAAGAGGACGAGGAACTCCAAGAGCATGTCATATATTATATGAGGTGAAACCTTATAGATGTGGAGATCCATTATTCCCATGTGGAGAAACTTACCTTAGATACCGTTCATGCGGTTCAAAGATTGAGACACTATATTCTCCTTTGCCAGACCTTGGTAGTAGCCCATGTCAATCCATTTCAGTCCATCCTCACTACAAGGATGATTGGGGGAAAGTATAATAAGTGGGTTGTCATCTTGCAAGAATTCTATCTCAAGCTTGTTTCGGTAAAATCGAAGAAATCGTTGATTTTTGTAGAGCTTATATCTGATTTTCCAAGTGAGGAGGAGGATGAAGTTTGTGAAGATACGTTTGTAGATAAGCACATCTTCTTGATCTCAACTTTGGATCCATGGCATGGGGATATTATCATATATTTACAAACATTGAAGGTCCCTACTCACCTTTCACAGGATGAACGACGACGGTTACGTCACGTATCCAAGAATTACCTCATAGTGGATAACACATTGTACTGCGATGGGGTAGATTCCATTTTACATCATTTTCTAATTCATGAGGAGGCTAAGCTTATGTTGAATGATTTCCGTGAAGGGGCTTGTGGTTGTCATTTATCTGGGCTTTCTACAGCCCAAAAAATCTTGAGAGTGGGTTATTTCTGGCCGTCGATCTTTAAATATTGTGTCAATGTAGTCAAGAAGTGCCACCCTTGCTAGATGTTTGCATGTAATATGTGCTCAATTCCTTCCTCATTACATCCAATTATCACCGATGGTCCCTTTACTAAGTTAGGGCTTGATTTCATGGATTGCAACCAAGATTTAGCTGGGGGGAATCATCATATTATAGTGGTTGTTGACTATTTCATGAAATGGGCTGAGGCTATGCCTACAATTAAATTTGATGGTGAGACAGCCACACATTTCATATTTAGCTAGATAATTACTCGGTTTGGTATTCTGAAAGAGCTTGTCACTGACCATGGTAGGCACTTTCAGAATCAGATGATGGAAGATTTGGCCTCAAAGTTAGGGTATAAGCATGATCATTCCTCTTCTTATTACCCTCAAGCAAATGGACAGGTTGAAGAATTGAACAAATCACTTAAGTCCATTCTCCAATGAACCATAGCACAAAGCAATACCAATTGGCATATCATGTTATATCCTACTTTGTGGGATTATAGGACCGCAGTTAATACTACCATCGGTTTTTCTTCATATCAGCTTGTACATGGAGTGGAGTCTATATTTCCAGTTGAGTGCAAAATCCCTTCTTTGAAGCTATCCATAGAGCTCTTACTAGACACTTCCCCATTGGAGGAGCATTTGGTCCACGTAGAGCAGCTTGATGAGCAGTGATGAGATGCCTTGGTGGCTCTATAAGTGAATAAGCATCGTGTTAAGGTCCAGTATGATAAATATGTCTATCCAAGGAATTTTAGTGAAGGATATTTGGTCCTTTTGTGGGATCAAGCTAAAGAACCGTTGGGGGTAGGAAATTTCAACCCCATGTGGCATGGTCCTTACATTGTTAAGCATGTGTTAGAGAAGGGTGCTTATGAGCTACTAGATTACGAGGGGATGGCCTTGGAGGAGCCTAGGAATGGTTTCTATATTAAAAAGTACTATGCATGATTTTCAGCCAGGGATGACTGTTGTATATTATTGTACGGTATTTTTCATAGTTAGGTCTTTTATTATGGTGATCGGGTTTGTTGATTAGATTCTGTTTCTTATGGAAGATCTCAATGGAGTATTCCATCTATATAGGATTCATGGATGGTGCAATCCATCACACTCAACACTCAACCTCTCCTGCTTGGGTGATTTATACTCCTGCTGGTCAGGTATTGTCTTCAAAAGGCATATGTTTATAGCCCTCTTCAAACAATGTTTTTGAGTATAGTGCCATTATCAAGCTTCTATGGGATGCCATTTCACATGGTGTTCTCTCTCTTGAGGTACATATTGATTCACGGTTAGTAGTGTCATAGCTTAATGGTTTGTATCATGTTAGGGATCCAACATTATTATGAATATTATTACATGTGATATTGTTAGAATGACAATTCACAATATAACATACATACATGTTCCAATTATTAATAATCAAGTTTCTAACTCATATGCTAACTATGTGTTAGATTGGCATTTGTTTTGTAGACAATAAGCTCATCACAAACATACATTTTTACACATTTAAATAAATAAATCGATCATCATAAAAAAATTTCATTAAACATCCAAAATGTGATAATACATAAGTGTCATCTTACAAAAATGGGTCTTTTGAGCCACCAAATATAAATACACAGTAGTAAAAAATGTGTCACTCCCAGGTATCTAAGCCTGTGGAGGAGGAGGGGGGTTCCGATCATGGAATGTCACCATGGATCTAGCTAGCGATTGAAATAACTGCACCAATTCTTGTGGTACACCCACCACCTGACCCTGCATGGCCTCAATCAAGTCCTCAACTTGAGCCATGGGTACCCTATGTGTCAGTCGCATGAAGTTGGTATGAATGCTTTGGAGCATCCGCCCTACATCCACACCCATAAGGTCATCTCCTCTTCCCCTTCGTCTATGAAAAGGGAATCCTTTAGGCTGCCGTGATCCTACATCTACATGCATATTACAGATCATCACTATGTGTTGTCATGCAAAAACATGTCTTTTGATTCCATATATCAAAAAACACAAAAAAATTAAATAACTCATTTTTTTTTTTAAAAGGGTTGGGATCCGTTACCAATGTCATTGTATGTTGATCCTGGTGGTAGTGGCTTGTTGGGATCTCCCCAAAAATCTATCCCTGCATACGGGCAATCATCAGTGGCAAGTATCTTCCACCACCACCATGGAAAGAAATCAACTGGATATGGGTTGGACACCCTACCTCCACCCAGTCTGTGCATCACATCTACCCAATGTCGTTGGGTCGGATCTCGAACCCTGTGAAGAGGAACATCAAATCTAGGGTTGAGTCCTAGAACATGCTCAAAGAAGAACGTGTATATTGCTAAAATTGAAGTTTCTCACCTTTCCCATCTTGCAGTCGCTGAGTTTTTGCTTCATGTTGCTCAACAACACAGTACTCCAATAATAAACTATGGGCCTCATGCACTCCACTGCATAGAACATCAAGGGTCACGATGCCTGGTGGAGTGAGGCTAGCCCTGCTATCCTGCCAAGTGTTAGTAGTATGGCCTTTAGGCCTAACACCTGTATGGAGTTTCTTGGGATCTGACTCCTGACATTCTCCATGTCTGGATAATAGTACACTGCTATGTACTCATCTATGGTGAGGCCACCTCCAGGCCTGTGAGAATGTAGGTTTACCACTTCCCCCTGTCGAGACAATCCAGTAATGAAGTATATGTCCTCCACTTCTATGGTGAGGGACATCCCATTGATCTAGAAAGATTCTGAGCCAGGATCCTAGTACTCTACTAGCATCTGCAGTAGTCTTGGTTTGGCCCTTAAGCCACCAAGACAACAAAACTTGTAGAGCCCGCATGCATGAAAAGCTCGTTGAGCCATTAGCTCATCCTATACTTCTTCTTCTACATCCCCGTGCTCTAGTTCCCTCCATTCTAGAACCATCCTGAACATTTAATTCAAATTTGGGTCATTATATGTCTTATAAAACCTTAAACATGGCCCCATACATGACTATTTGCAAAACAACCACATATGTACGCAACTTTGAGCCATTTTTCCGCGTATATCCAGCCCTATACGCATAAAAATCCTCAATTTCTGCATGGGTTGGGGTGCATAACTTAGGATGGCCTAGAATTCAATTTGAACCCTATAAAATTGAGAAATTTACATGTAAATGAAAGAGCAGGGCATGGGAAGTTACCTGGAAAAAACGGTGTCGGATTCCGCCGACTGGATCTCCCGGAATTTGCGTTTGAAGTTCTGAGCTCAATTGGGTAAAAATTTCAAATGTTATATAATGTTTTGATATTTTTACTATTTATAGAAATTTTTCAAATTTTCGAAAATTTTTACCCCCTTTCTATAGTTTTGGACTATTTCTGACCCTTTTGGACTGTTTTTGACTAATTTATGATGTAGGAGACCATTTTGAGCATCGTTTCGACCGTTGTTTTGACCCGTTTGTGCCTATTTTAGGTATGATGTTTAAACTAGAATATAGGTTAGGTTTCACCTCCATTTTCATTTTGCATGACCTTATGACCATTTCATTATAACCGTAGGTATGAACCCATTCTATCTTGTCACAGAACCTTGTTTCTATTTTAGAAGTGGCATGATGTGAATGGTAGAGCTTGACCTTAGATGGGTACCCTAGTTAGCTCCTTGTTTGCATTTGGTACCGATGCCAATAGTTTGTCTTTTAGGGTGTGGGAGTCAGTTGTATAGTACCACCATGACATTTCACAAGAGCCTCATACTCCTCTTGATATTTTGCTGGCATGTTCCCTTAGGAATGCCTTATGTCAAGTTGTAATTGCATTATCATGAGCTTCTCCTACCTCATTGAGCCTTATGTCAGCTTCCATGACTTTGAGTATCATCCATATAGCCCAAGCTTGTCTCATGTCTAGCCATGCAAAGCAATTTTATATATCCTTTGCAGCTTGATTCCCTATTTTTACCAAGAGGGGACTTTCCCCTGAGTGTTGCTATCCTACACATGTGTCCTTGCATTGAGCATAGGTATGTTCCACTACTTGGAACTAGTTTGTTTCCCCATTTGACACTTGTCTCCTCATAGTCTATAACTTTAAAGAAATTTTATTCTTTTTTAAGATTTTCAAATATTTGAAAAAGTCCAAAAAAAATTTTAAAAAACCAAAAAGTTGGATAAGGAAAGATGTTATATTTGGAAGTTGTCGAGTCATGTCGCCTTCGAACAGAGCATTGTATATCACATCCATTGGTCGAGTTAATAGTTTGACTTTAGGAGCTGTACTCATTTCTTTGATTTTATCTCCACCAACTGGTTAAGCTTCCAGTCCCTATGGAGCCTCTGTCAATGCCTCCTATGTCACAAAGATGTCCCAGTTTTGTATATCGAATATATGCTGCCTACACTCAGTCACCATTCTCCTTTATGCTCTTGTTCGAAGGAAGTTTAAACCTGAGTCGGCCATTCCTCAATTATATTGACTTTGCATGTCGACCATTCCTAGTACAGTTACTGGTTCATGCACCTGATGATCGAGTCCTTCCACACTATACAACTTTGCTGAGCACCTAGTGTTGGATGATGGGGAATGCCTTAATGCCCTCCTTCCAATGGATTTCATCCCATCGACTTTACGTCATTTATTCTGGGATAGGAATCTAGAGTCATTTTTTAGTGCCTTGAGACTTTTAGTCATCAGTGGTAGGTTTTCTTGCCATTGACATTTTTTGGGAATACATCAATGTCCCCTAATCGATGGACTCTCTCAAGTGTTCAACCTCAACACATTTATTCACACTTGTTAGTTGCACTCTAGTACCTTGATTCCCATTATCATTATCGGTGGGTGATCTCGTGTCTGTTAATGGTATACATCAATGAATGGTAATCAGACAATGGACTACTATTTTCAACCTCGACACCTCTATTCACATAGTAGGACATGTACTTGTAGCGGTTTGTGTAGAATACCTTCTAGATTGATGGCATCTATTATATGCTACCTCGTTGATCGTGCCAGTGTTCATGAGATTTCAGCTCTCATGACTTGATTCCAGTATATGTCAGACATTTCCAGCCATTATGGAGATCTTGATACATTGTATATCTTCAGCCTTCATGGAGATCATGATCCTTTGTATATATTCATCATGGAGATTCTGATCTATTTATATTGTACATGGCGATGACCACACATGTCATATTGTATCATGCCTATTCATGGCAATTGTACTCTTATGTATTTGGGACTGCTATATCTACTTGCAGTTATGTGTAGAGTTGTATCATTGTATAGTGCTGATTGGATGGCTAGTTATTCCACTGGTTTCTTCATCACTCCACTTATGAGATGGACTTATAATGTATTTCATCCATTGTATGACCCCTCTAACCTCACACATTAGGGGGCATCTGTTATAGCTGATTTTACCACACCTGGTGAATCACACTTTTATGGCCTTCCTTGTCCCGCTATAGAATCTTTAGACCCCATGGACCATTTTTGTACCTTTGATGTTTCCAAGATCATCCCTAAAAACATGCAAAAATTTCTGTATGCGACTTTTAATCCCTTTCTCACATACATACACAGATTTGACCCCTAAAACTGCGTACATCGAGATGTGTGCAAAAGGACAAATTCTCTTGGAGCTTTCCTTGATGTGGATTTGACTCACTTATCTCTTGGCCTGACATATGCCTTGAGATTGCTCGGATTCGAACCTTCATTACCTGATTGAAGAGCTATATAAGGAACCCTTTGGATACATTGAAGGGAGAGGAATTATAGAGAAATAAAACTATAGTCCATTGTTGCTGAAGCTTATACTTGAGTCTGCATCCCTTTGTCCCTTGGAGAACTTTTGTGTTCTTCCCAAGCTTGCCTTTTTCTTGTGAGATTTCTATCGAGAGATGGAGGATTGAAGTGGTGGAGTCCTAAGTGGGGGACTCAGTTTCTTCGATTCACAGACGTGCCGACAGAGGTTGTCACTCTTGTAATCTCTATTTTATATTAATAGAAATAGCTTTTCCTATCTAATAATATGTGTTTAAATGAGTATTTTATCTATGTATGCTTTTAAATGCTTATATGTTATCGATTATATATGCTAGAGTAGGTATAACAAAAATATATATATCATGCTTGTCTTGTTTGCTGATTGTTGAGGAAGCAATTTATCAATACAAGCTGGAGTTGGAAATCTCAACAGGGATCTACATCAACCGTCCAGAATAAGGTACGAATTGAGATCCTTTAGTGTTAGATAGTTGGTTTCTCTTGCATATTGGAAAGGATTGAGTTCTAGAGTCAAGTTGTCTATTATGGTACCCCAAGCCATAGGAATTTCTCTCCGTAACAGCAAGTTGAAGGGAAGGGGGAGTACAGGGAGAGAGATATAGAGGTTAAAAGGAGGGCGGTTAGTTGTATGGTGTAGGGGGATTATTGATAAGAGGTGTTTGTGTGTGTGTGTGATATAGAGAGAGAGTTTAGTGGTAGGGGGAAGATGATTATGAGAGAGGGGGATTAGGGGAAGGAGAAGTAGCAGGGTTATAGGGACACAAAGAGTAGGGTTACAAGTATATAGATAGATACATGTTATTCGTGGAGAGAGAGAGACGCAACAGGGGGTTGACTAAGGGAAGGGGGACGAGGAGGTTTGGAAGAGAGAAATATATATATATATATATATTAATAGGGTTACTTGTATGTGGAGTAGGGAATTTATAGACAAGGGGTTAACATTGAGGAGTGGAAAAAGAGAGAGAGAGAGAGAGAGAGAGAGAGAGAGAGAGAGAGAGATGGTATTAGGAAGATGATTATGAGAGAGGGGGATTAGGGGAAGGAGGAGTAGAAGGGGGATATGGATACAAAGAGTATGGTTACAAGTATATATATAGGTACAAGTTATTTGTAGAGAGAGAGAGAGAGAGGGATATTATGAGTTTAGAGAGGAGGAAGGAAGTTAAAGAGAAGGGGGAGTATTGGGAGAGAGAGAGAGGTAGAGGTTTAAAGGAGGGTGGTTAGTTGTATGGTGTAGGGGTATAATGAGAAATATATAGAGAATGGGGGCTTATTGATAGGAGGTGTGTGTATGTGTGTGTGTGTGTGTGAGAGAGAGAGAGAGACTAAAAAAGGGGTTGATTAAGGGTAAGGGGGGTTGGGAGAGAGAAAGATATGGATTTTAATAGGGTTAATTGTATGGGGAGTAGGAATTTTTTATAAAAGGGGTTAATATTGAGGAGTGGAGAGAGAGAGAGAGAGAAGCGGTAGGGTGAGGATGATTATGAGAGAGGGGGATTAGGGGAAGGAAGAATATCATGGAGATAGGGAAACAAAGAGTAGGCATACAAGTATATAGATAGCTATAGGTTTTTTGTAGAGAGAGAGAGAGAGGAATGGTTAGGGGTAGGTGGTGAGGATTAGGGATTTGGGGGAAAGGAGAGAGAGGGAAGGTTGGGTAGGTATAATGGTATGAGGAGTGGGAAGGTTGGGGTTGGAGAGAGAGAGAGACTCAGCAGGGGGTTGATTAAGGGAAGGGGGGGGGAGGAGGTTTGGAAGAGACAAAGTGTTAAAACAATTAATCTACCTTATTACCATGATCTACACCTAGGAGGAATTTTCATTTGTCTAGTATTTATTTCATATTATCCTACTTAGTATATATTGATCAATATTGGTCTATTAGTTGATTTATGGCTCATTAACTTATAGTTGAGGTGCTCCACCTTGATCATCCTGATAGTTTAGGTTCTCTGGTTTGATCATTTTGGCATTCCAAGTGACTGCATTGATTACAAACTACTTCTGCTTTGACTAAGGGCACTAATGAGTGAATGTGGTTTTTTTATGGTCTTCTTATTCATTTATTGGCTCCTAGAGACTCATGGACTCACACATATGTACTGCCATGCCTTGAATTCCTACAATTTTTCCTCCTTACATGTTCACACATGTATTTGTGAATGTTTGGTTAGGTTTGGGAGCCTATTGGTCAACCTAGGGGGTTTTAGGGGTAAAATCCTATCCTTACACTTGTATGCATTCACATGGCCTCCAAGGGCTCAAAATTTTTCCCCAATGTATTATAAATATTTACTATACTCATCTAAAATATGTACTATAATATAATGATCAGGTACTAGCACCATTCACATGTGCCATTTTAGTCTCTTTTGTTGTTCTCTTGCATATTTTTTCAAATACTTTGATTGTGAATATTTCTCTAGATTATATATCTCATTATGAATAAATTATCACATGGTATTAGAGCATAGCTCTCAATATCAATTCCTGTGAGCTACCCCAGAGGGGGAGTGTTGGAGTATCGGTACAACTGTTGCATGTCTGGGAGTTTCCTAGTGATAGGGACTTGTGATGGGATTCAATGGTTCATCAAAATCTGCATGTTTTGGTGTAATTAAAAACCTTACATGACATTAGAGAATAGGTATCAAGTTCAATTCCCCTAATCTATGCTAAACGGGAGGCGAGGCGGGGTGGGGGTGTTGTTGGAGCATCGGTGAAACCGCATGGTATAATCGCCTCACCTCTAGGAATTTCTTGGTGATAGGGCCTTGTGTTGGGTTTCAAATGTTCATCAACATCTGGAGGTTTTAGTGTAAGCACAAAGCTTACATGGTATAAGAGCATAGGTCTTAGGTTCAATTCCCCTAAGATACCCTTGAGGGGGGGGGGGTGTTGGAGAATCGATACAACCGCATGGTCTAATCTCTATACCTCTAGGAATATAAAAATGTGGAATAACCACCACTTATGATGATAGGGACTTGTGTTGGGTTTCAAAGGTTCATCAACATCTGCAGGTTTTGGTGTAACAAAAAAACCTTACAGAAAGCTAGAGATATTAATAGGGTTAATTATATGTGGATTTGGGAAGTTATAGAGAAGGGGTTAGCATTAAGGAGAGAGAGAGAGAGAGAGAGAGAGAGAGAGATGATAATGAGAAGAAGATTATGAGAGAGGGGGATTAGAGGAAGGAGAAGTAGCAAGGGGATATGGACACAAAGAGTTGGGATACAAGTATATAGATAGATACATGTAATTCAGAGAGAGAGAGAGAGAGAGAGAGAGAGAGAGAGAGAAAGAGAGATTATGAGTTTAAAGAGTAGGAAGGAAGTTAAAGAGAAGGGGGAGCATAGGGAGATAGAGATAGAGGTTGAAAGGAGGGTGGTTAGTTGTATGTTGTATGGGGATTAGGAGAAACATGGAGAGAATGGGGGATTATTGATAGGATGTGTGTGTGTGTGTGTATGTGTGTGTGTGTGTGTGAGAGAGAGAGAGAGAGAGAGAGCCAGAGAGTGAGTGAGTCAGTGCATGAGTGAGAGAGAGAGAGATAGGGGGGGGGATTATGATTTTAGAGAGGAGGAAGGAAGTTGAACATAAGGTGGGATATAGGGAGAGAAATATAGATTTTTAAATAATGGTGGTTAGTTTTATGGTGTAGGGGGATTAGGAGAAACATAGGGAGAATGGGCGATTATTGATAGGAGGTGTCCATGAGAGAGAGAGAGACTCGATAGGGGGTTGATTAAGGGTAGGGGGAGGAGAAGGGTTTGGAGAGAGAATGGTATAGATATAAATAGTTTTAATTGTATGGGGAGTAGTGAAGTTATATAGAATGGGTTAACATTGAGGAGAGAGAGAAGTGGTAGGGGGGAGACAATTATGAGAGAGCGAGATTAGGGGAAGGAGGAGTAGTAGGGCGATAGGGACACAAATAATAGGGTTACACGTATATAGATAGATACAATTTATTCATAGAGAGAGGGAGAGGACTGGTTAGGGGTAGGTGGAGAGGAGTACTGATTTGGGGGAAAGGAGAGAGGGGGAAGGGTGGGTAGGTATAATGGTATGAGGTGTGGGAGGGTTGTGATTAGAGAGAGAGAGAGAGATTTGATGGATAGTGGAGAGGATGGGGTTTGTGGGGGGTGAGAGAGAGAGAGAGAGGTTGGGGGTTATGGTTTTGGGTAAGAAAAGGGAAGTAAAATGGAATTGAGGTAGTATAGTGGAGGAGAGAGAGATACACAGGAATATGTATGAAGAGATATGGTGTGTCAGTTGCTAGTGGTAGGCGTATGGGGTGAATAAGGGGCTTATGAGGAGAGAGAGGGAGAGAGAGAGAGAGAGAGAGATGAGGAATGAAGTTAAAGAGAAGGGAGAGAGAGAGAGAGAG
>LPNX010227879.1:276382-391683 GCA_001517045.1 Pseudotsuga menziesii
TTGTAGTGGGATTAGGGAATTTATAGAGAAGGGGTTAAGATTGAGGAGTGGGGAAGAGAGAGAGAGAGAGAGAGAATTGGTAGGTGGCAGATTTTTATGAGAGCGGGGGATTAGGGGAAGGAGGAATAGCAGGGGGAAAGGGACACAAATATTAGGGTTACAAGTATATAGGTTATTCATAGAGAGATAGAGAGGGGAGGGGAGGAAGGAAATAGATAAGGGAGAGTATAGGGAGAAAGAGAGAGGGACAGAGGTTGAAAGGAGGGTGGTTAGTTGTATGGTGTAGGGGTATTAGGAGAAACATAGAGATAAGGGGGGGATTATTTATAAGAGGTGTGTGAGAGAGAGATTATGGGATTATGAGTTTAGAGAGGAGGAAGGAAGATAAAGTGAAGGGGAAGTATAGGGAGAGAGATATAGGTTGAAAGGAGGGTGGTTAGTAGTATGATGTAGGGAGTTAGGAGAAACATAGAGATAAGGGGGGATTATTTACAAGAGGTGTGTGTGTGTGTGAGAGAGAGAGAGAGAGACTCAACATGTGGGTTGATTAAGGGTCAAGGGAGGAGGAGGTTTGGAAGAGAGAAAGATATAGATATTGATAGGGTTAATTATGTGGGGACTAGGGAATATATAGAGAAGGGGTTAACATTGAGGAGTGTAGAGAGAGAGAGAATAGAAGGTGTGTGTTTGTGTGAGAGAGATAGAGAGAGGTTGGAGGTTATGGGTTTGGGGAGGAGGAGGGAATTTAAATGGAATAAATATATGGAGGGTAGGTATTTGTGTTGTGTAGGGGGATTAGGAGGAACATAGAGATAAGGGGGCTTATTGAGAGAGAGAGAGAGAGAGAGAGAGAGAGAGAGAGAGAGAGAGAGAGACTCAAGAGGGCCTTAATTAAGGGTAGGGAGAGTGTGAGAAATTTGAACCATAAAGTGAGTAATTTTAACCACCTGATAATCTGAGAGCATTACTGAGGTTTACAAATCAAATTTGGGTGCAAGATTCAGCAAAAACCATCAAATTACAGATAAATTACACACAATGATAGCTTGAAACAAGATAAATTTTTACTGTTTAAGTATGAAATTTTTATTAACAGGTTTATAAATACATCATAAGATTTTTGAATGGATTTGGAATCCAATTGTCAGCAAATAACCTATTAGCACCGAGATTTTGAGCCCCCCAAGGTCAAGCGGGGAGGGGCCCGCTCCCAGCAAAGAGCAGAAACGCTTTGGATTGTGCCTCCAGCCCCACGCAGTCAGAGAGGGATCTCTCATTTGTCTTTAGAGTCTACTCCGTGTAAGATTTTCAATCAAGGATAATCAGGGAGATAGGATCTTGAATGGGACAAAGTGTATCAAGGTGAGGTGCATGGTGGTATTATTAAGGCAAGGGACCATTGGAAATGGAGTCAAAAACCTGCATAGGGAACATTTTCATAAGGAAAAGAATGGAATGGGGTTGCCAGTAGAGGAAAGGTTACTGTCGATCTCCCAATTACGATATATTTAGCAGGTGGTTAGACGACGAGGGAGAACAACCCCTCATGTGGAGCACCAGCGAGATGAATTCCACATAAGTTTAGAAGAACAATTGATAAATGTCTAGAACAATAGCCAGAGCATATAAAATATGAATTCCTAGCTATTATACACTAAGTTGCAGACATGAAAGCAATCAACAAACTGGAATGAAAACAGGAAGCACATTTCACGTAAAGGAAAATACATATTGGGAAAATAAATGACCCATGAATCTCTGCCATGAGAAAAAAATCTTCCTCTACAATTTTATTCATAACACATGCATCAAATCTTATTTACAATGGACATCCTCATCCCTAGACTATTTTCCAATCCAATTCACCAACCCCCTTTCTCCCTCTATCAAGAGTGTTTTTATACTATTCTATTGTTGAGACTACAGAATAAAAAAATTGTTACAAGTCACAATCATGTGTTAACATTATAGAGAGTGGACTATCACCACATTTTACAAATATAAATGGACATTATGGAGATGTAGCGTGTGATAACATAGACTAACAGCATAGATCTCTCTTCCTTTCCACTTCATGAAAGTGATTCCCATGCGGCATGCTAACGGTCAATTGTCCACTCAGGCTTCTTTGGATATATTTTTGTGTCTTCTTGAACTGCCGACTTCTTCTAGACTATGTCGCTCAAAGGCTGACAAGAAGACCCAAATACATTGCCTAATCATTTTCCCAACCTCATCCTTTGCCCGGTAACACTGTTATGGGCAGAGGCTGGAAAAAAGGTGGTCATGCACTTGGTGATGATAAATGGATTAAGAAGATTATCATCCTTGTACCATTTTCTTCCTCCCACAAGGAGGGATTTCATGTAGGCCATGCAGCTAGGTTTGTGTTTGACCCTCTCCTCACCCATGACTAAGCAGTCAAGTGGAAATCCCAGGGGTGGAATCGAAGGCTTCAGATTCACCTGGTCTGAGAAGGAGCATTCACTCCAACAGCTCTACCACCATTGTGAGATGGAACCTCGGAGGTCATGACTGCAACTGAGAGTGTCAAAGGGATGTCACTGGGATGTCAAATCCCATGCACTACACATCCAAAGACTATGTAGTGTAGAAGTGGGTGAACCTCCCTTGGTGTTTATCATCTGTACCCCAGTGGTTGGCGATTTTCCAGTGCAGATAACCAGAACACAGATCTATGTTTGCCTACCAAGAGCACCCCTTGTCGAGCTAACTTCTCAAACTACACATCCATGGTGTTCTATGAAGCATTTTGACACTTCTTAGAATTCAACCATTTACCTCCTATCATCTACACATTTCCATGCCTCAAATATTTTTGGAAGATGGTGTTATATAGGGCGAGCAGAGATAGCCCAGAAAGGGTTGTACCCTTAGAATATCGGTCATTGCAATGGCGGCATGTCTGATGCCAGGGTGGGGATCTTTCCTTTTGATGTTCAATCATATTATCCAATATGGATAATATTTTGATCCATTCCTGCATGGCTTCTAGGCTAGTTTCAAGGGCTGTGGATTTGACCATTTCTTACCCTTTCAATTACTATGATGGTGGCGTCATGCTATTTTAGTTCATTTCCTCTCTCGGCCTCATGTAAATGCCAAGTCTATCACCTCAATAAATCAAACCTCCATCTTTCTTACTGCTTCCTTCTAAGTGAACCACATGCCACACTTTTGAGCTAGGGGAATTAGCGTTGCGGGACATGAATTTCACCTCAGGATTATCCTAAATGGTGTCGAAGAAATCGGCCAATATGCAATGGAGATAGATTACACACATGAACATCTCCTCCGCTATCATCTCTGCACTGGATGTGAAACCTGTACCTTGGAAGTCTTCTTAGCCATTCAATTTGAGGAATATTTCATGTCCACCATCCACGTTCCATTTATTTTGCTGCCAACTTTTCTCCTATGAACACCATAGGAAGTTCTGGATCATGGCATGTTCTCAATCGTCGATTGTGACTGACCCTTCATGCAGCCATAGATCTGAGTGGGCCCCACTAATTTTTGCAATGAGAAATATGGGTATTCATTTGTGCTAGTTCGCATTGCAAAATAAACCATGGACATATATTTATTTCCTTTATTGTCACTACCATTGATCTCTGCGACTGCTACCCCTGTAACAAGGACTTCTTCCTACTACAGGGGTAGGAATTATTTCCATCTGTCTATAGGATAGAACAATAGGTTCCTGCATGGGTGGAAATGTAGAAAATAAAACAGAAACAAAATGACAGAACAATAAACTAAACTAAGGCTAAGATAATGACACAAAGAAATAGAAGCAATGTTGATGAACCCCTCTGCAAACATAGGTTAGCGTTCCGCCTTCAAAACCTACAAACAAATCCTAAGCTATAATAAAACATGAAAAACAATGTTAAGGAGAAAAAACAAAACCTGGAAATGGGGACAAGGGTTAGAAAGAAAATCATATTAAACAACTAAGAAACAAAAATAAAACATGGTATACCTTCTCTAGTGGAAATCGGCCACCATGCCCAAGCTTGTGGAAGCACCTCTCTTGATTGGGGAGAAATGGCTCAATGGGGATGGAGATGGAGGAGAGGGAGTGTGGGTGGTTTGAGAGGCAAAGGTCTCAAAGCATCCACAGGAAGCATAACAATAGGCAATGGGAGAAGTGTTTTGAGAGTGACCCCCCACCCTCCTTTTATAGCTTTTCCAAGGGGTTTTAGGGTTTTAAGCCCTTAGTAAGGAATTTAGCCCCTTTTTTAGAGCTTTAGCTCCTACGGGGCTATTTTGGGCTCCTTTTTAGGGTTTTTAGCCCTTTTTCTTCATCCTTAGGCTATTTTGGAGTTGTGGGGGTCTAATGGAAGGTCTAATGGAGTGATATGAGCGTTGTAGGCCTTTGAGAGCTATGTGGGGGACTTTTGGGTTAACAAATTGCCCCTTGATGTGTGAGGGTAGGAGCTCAACGTATGGCCGATGGACATCATAGAATTTGTTGTGTAGAGGTGGTGCTTCCTAGGCTGGGGCATGGTGGCTTTTGGTTTTTGTATTAATTTGGTTCCCATCAATACGTGAGATACAATAGATGTGTGACATGTATATGGATGAGGGAGGCATCCCCATGCTTGTGACAATGTCAAAAGAATAATTTTATTTATGCTCTAAAATACAAGAGCCGATCATATACAATTGATGTTACAATAATGGTCGCCTCGATGTGAGGCTGAATACAATACTAATATGGTACATTGGACCCATGGTATTCTCATGGAATGCTATATATTCATGACTGATGGTTTGCTGGATATGGTAGATAGCTATGTGGACTCGCTGATTGAGAGTCAGAGTCTCTGTGGTACAAGTATGCTGCATCAACCATAAAAGGTATATCAAAGAACTGCTAGGGCTTCAGATCACTATCTCCAACGCAACCCAGAAATCACAAGGGACATAACCTATTTAGGTCCCTTGAGTAGACTCACCAATGTGTTAGAGTCAAGTGACATCCAGGGTCTTCAACCAAGTACTGTGTGAAACAAACCCTGTATGAATCTCAATGGTGCAATGATGGAGTTGAAGTTGAGCACGTGAGAAACAACCATCCCAAGAGGCACTAAGGACTCCTCTCAAGTGGTCCAAGGAACTCATCGATGATGTTAATGAAAACAAGGTACAAGGACCTCTGGGTCTATCCTCTGGAATATTTGTGTTGGTGTTAACAGAGGGAGACCTGCCCCTAGTCAAGGCAATGATGTTTCCTTGACCAGGAGTGCGAGGGAGATAACTGAATGGTGTAAAGCAATCTGTAGACTGACTCACTGAATTGGGGGGGAGGGGAGGTGTTACCACCTAAGTTGTACTTAGTGGTTTTTTATCAAGTGAGCCTGGTGAACCGGACAAGGATAACTTGTTCGGACTTCAGAAGACCTGTGGAAGTACTTCTGGGAAGTGCTTGTTGTACTATATCACATGTTCATACCCCATGGGGGAATTGTAATAAATGTTCTAGAATGATAGTGTCTGTAAAAGACTTAGTCTCTTAGACTTCATTTGTCAATCCGATCAGACCAGGGTGTTTTTTCCCTTGGTTATTATTGGTTGTTGAAAAAATGACTGATAATTTCTGAGTTTTTCACTCCATACCTCCAAAGTTGGGGTGGTCGGCTTGGCATTTAGGCATATTGAGGTTATTAGAGTCTATGTGTCAATGTATAAGCATGCTAGACATCATTTTTGAGTCATATCAAAATGTCTAAGTCCCCCTAGGTGTTTTTAATTTTTTAGTTTTTTCAGTGTTTTTTATTAAATTTTAATTTTTCCAAAACTTAGGCTATTTTTTAATACTTTAATTGGAAAAATTGATTTTGTAATAAAAGTTGGCCAAATAATCGGTTTCAGTCATGTAGGTGTTCATTTTCAAGCTAAGAGCACCATGTAAACCCATGCGCCCACTATTTCCTAATTTTTGAGTGATATTCCATCACTCAGGTCAGAAATCCCCAAAAATCAATTATTGATTATTTTAATTAATAAATTGATGAATAATGGAGAAAATCGAAAATCAATAAATCGATGGATTCTCAGCCGATTTGATTGAAATCGGTTAGATATGAAGCAGATTGACTAGATCTGACAAATCCTTGACTGAAGGAGGTAATGAAATCAGATCCAGACTTGATCTTGAGCATCCTTTATAGGGAATTTCTCCCTCCCTCTCTCCTCAACACGTTTTTGGCTCATTTGGATGAATTTTGGTGGATGCTTCAGTCAACAGGTTGAGGTGTTAGTCAGATCAGCCCCCCAATTGACAGTTGCACTCAGTGAGACTCAGATCTGGCTCATCTAGGCATATATCAGGCATTAATGGACTCTCCATTAGCTGATTTCATCTGATTCCATGAGGATTTGTGCCCCCCCTGGGATGGATCTCCTGTATTTTGTATATATCCAGGCACAACCTCCTCTTCCAAGCTAGTTAGAACTGGGATTAAGGTGTTGCTGCTATTGTATTGTTGTAATTCTTCATTTGAAATAAATAAAATCTTTGGAGGCAATACGGTGTGGTGCCATTACATGTGTGGATGATTATTTCCATTGTTTTACTGAGGTAACCTGTATCTGTGGTCATTTTTTGCTAATTTCTTGTAGATCTGTGGTTAAGATTGGTAATTAGCTTATTACAATCTTGATAGGAAAGGTGTTGTTCAATAATTTTATTGAATGTCACTCTCCTTTGATGCATGTTTAGAGATCTATATTTAGCATGTCCTATAAGCTTATATGCATGTTATCTTGAATCTCTTTGTATGTATTGATCGGATCTCACAAGTTTCTTGGCAAGTTCTTTGATTTCAGCTGAGTTGCAGGTTCATACTTTGGAGAGGATGCTGATCTAGTTTATTTATTCATTATCTTCAAAACCTTCCAAAGGGCATAGTCCCTCAACCTTCCACATGAAAGCTCCACTGTGGATCTTCAAGGAAAACAACACTTTTCTCCTCTTCTTCCTCCCTCAAAATCAACACTTTACCCGATTACTTTTTCAGTTCATAGCTGTGATTTCATTTGGATCTATTTCATAAAAGTAAAATATACATAGATCTGATATTTCATAGCTCATATCCTAGATCTTTCACTTAAGAAAGTTTCATAAGCATCCTAGATCTAGCTGTAGGGAAATCGTCCTTTTTGCATGAAAATTTAAAGGAAACTTGTAGATCGCATGCATTAGATTTCCTTTCGCTGTTATAAAATTCAATATTCTGCAATATCAGTGCATTTTTGTTGGCTGCACAAACAGAAATCCAAGATCCCAAGGAAATATTGCTTTCCTTGGTTCCTTTTCTCCTTGTTTAGCTAGTTTTAACTTCATTTTTTGTGAGATAAGGTAGGTTTTACCAAAGGTACTCTTAGAGTACTTTTGGGTGTATGTTATTATAATATTATTGCTTTCATTTAGAATTTATGACAGAAAGGAAAGGAATCTTCTGTCCGAAGTGGTCTCAGGAGCATTCAAATCCCCCTAGGGGTCTCCCTTTTCAATAAAAACTCAAAATTTTTCCAAGGTTGTAAAATCTTGGTTTCATCCTGTATAAGGAACAAGAAGTTTCAGATAATTTCAGTGCACTGATTCTGTAACCAATAATAAATAAAAATCATTTTTGGAATAGGCTCTTTCGAGCCCATTCCCCATCCCCCCTGGGGGGATTTGTGTCGATGCCTTTTTCGTCGATTTCTGTTTATTTCCTTTTTTACTAGAATTGATATAGTTTGTAGGGTAGTATACTTTAATTTTTTTATTAATTCCATACTCCATATCTTACATTTCAAATTAATCGTAATACTTACCCCACGATTTCCCGATTGACCTGAAAGGGGAAAGAGATTCGTGGTAGGATTAATTAAGAAACTAGAACTGTGTATCTATTTGATTTTCTCTATCATTTGTTTATCAGCAAATTTAAAATTAACCCCTCCTTGATTCCCCAATTGAGATCCACTTGGATCGAAAGAGGTTATTGGAGGCTTTTCTTTTAAACAAGAACATCCGGTTTAAAACTCATTAAAATTTACAAGACTCCAGTGTGTATGCTCTGCACTTGGTTGCGGTTCATCCAATCAGTCAAGCTGTATCAAAAGCACTTGGGTGAATAGCATAATTAGGACTCACTCTCCCAATTGACAAACCATCAGGTGAAAATCCAACACCTAGATCAAACCTCTATGGTGGAAAAATACCCAAAGGAAGCGGGAACTTCTGAAAAGTAACCTCGAGGCGTCGATCTCTGTCACACCCTAACAGGTGTGTTACGAACAATAACCCCAGAGACTCCATTTTATTGTGTGTCCATTTTATCCCAGGTGTGTTGGGAACTTCAAGCCATGAATTTTTAGTTTTAGACATACTCCAAGTACTCTCGGGTATATCTGGAGTCCCCCCTTTGCCTAATTTAATCAACTCATACTTCACATTTAACTTAAAACATACCAATATGCAATTGCAAAACATTCACTCCAAGCACATGCAAGCATATTGATTATATTGTTGACTCCATTCTAAGGCACTGGTTAATTTCTTACTTTATATATATATTGTGTCTCAGTATTGTGCTTTCGTGTGTTCATCTTTTACATCTTTCCATATTTGATTATCTATAGTTAAATTGTAAACTCCTAAATAACTCAGTTAGTTTAACATCACAACACTAAGTAATCATCCTTAGTAACTTAATAGGGTCTACCCCCCTTGGATTTGTTAGGATTTGAGCCTAAACGGAGGAGTCAAGAACAAGGTGATAGCCTTGACTCGAGACTTTCCCCTAAGGACACACCGAGTGGCTTGAAGATTTCTGCCATGTGACCCAGGTGTGTGAAAGGCGGCAACACTTTTTGGTGCCATTGCCGGGGATAAATATTTTTATTCCCGAGTACTTATGACTTAGCTTGGATTTTTTCTAAACAACTAAAAAGATAAAAAACTTTTGATTGATCCAGTCTTTAAAAAAACATAAAACTTAAAACTCGATCCATCTGGCGACTCCACTGTCTAACATCCCTTCAAGAATTTCTACCCGAAGAAACTATCGGCAATTATTCAATCCTCTCCCTTATCCCGAAAGGTTTATTAGGGAAATATTGAATAGGCAGACTTCTCATAGAAACCGTGAATATTTAGGAGACCAATCCCTATTAGATATCCATCACATATTTGTAGAGATTCATGTTCACTAATCTCAATAAATGACATAATTTTACAAACCCCTTGACTTTTCTCAGATAGCAGGTAGTCCTCACTACATTCTGAATGATGCTATCAAGAAGCTCCCCAGGTTCGAGGGAAATAATGCTACCACTGCCAAGACTCATCTCCAAAAGTTTGAAAGGCACTTAGTCAGTTACTGCGATAATGTTACCTCTAACCATGAAGATATCAAAATGAATCTCTTTGCTTTATCCTTAGAGGATGATGCTGCGGAATGGTATGAAAACCTTGGTGATGATTCATATAAAATCTTTAATGAATTCCTAGCAGGTTTTAAGAAGAAATGGGGGGAAAGGAAAGAACCAAGACATTTGCTTGCTGCCCTTCATAATATAAAGAAGATGGAGAATGAAACCATGGATGAATTTAATACTAAGTTCAGGCATGTGGTTGCAGACCTCCCTATAGAAATCAAGCCAAGGGATGCCTCCATCCTCATATATTACATCAAAGCTTTCACTGGTGATTTGAGGTACTAGTTAAGGGACAAAGAGCCGGCCGATCTAAAGACTGCTCAGGAATTGGCCGAGAAAATAGAAAGGAATATCTAGTCTTCAAGCAAATCCAACATTCCAGGTTACACTAGGGGAAACACCTCATACAACAAAGAGAAGGGAAAGGTCATTGAATTAGAGGAAAAGGAAACCTCTAAAGACCCCATGGAAAAGGTAACTAGCTTGTTGGAAAAATTCATGACAAACCAATCTGAGCAATTGAATAAAATTCAGAACAGAATAGTTACATTGGAGAGGAATGGTGGACCTAGGAATTGTCAGCCAAAATAGAATCAAGTGTATCAAAAAAAGTTTCCTCAGCAAGAGCCTAGGATTCCAAACTAGTTAGACTCAACTAACCTGGTAGATGAAGTAATTCCATGGTGTATACCTTGTGAGAAATTCCACCCAGAAATCACTTTCTACATAGCAAACCAGGTTATAGAACATAGGATGGCGGAGGTCAGTAATCAGGAAACAAATTCAAGCAAGCCTGACCATATATACATGGTAGGCCAGGCCTACCCTTTGTCACCATCTAAATAGTACAAGCCTGAGGATGAAACCATTGCAGAATCTTATAGTGAAACTTATGACGAAAACTGTAATATACATGATGGGACTCCTATGTGTTCTCCATATAATGATGACAGTCTGGAAGGTTTACTACCTTGTGACCTTTTCTTTGAAGAAGATAAGTATGAAAATGAGGACAAGTATAGCTTGGAGCATGATACAAGTGACGAAGACTCCCTTATCCCCGACAAAAATGTTGATGAGGAATACTGGACATTCATGGAAAATCTAGTCTATGACATGAATAAAGAGGAAAATAATGAACCAGAAACCTTTGATGGTTTTTTTGATGGCATATCTAAGGAAGAGATCATGGACCATGTGGCCTTGGGAAACTTTGATATGAAAAAGGAACATGCAGTTTATCCACATGATCAGTCTTAGACATATATCGATATCAGTAATGAAGACAAAGAGAACTCGATATCGGAACCTGATATCAGCAATGGGGAATCCATCACATTTAACATAGATGATGGTGACTATTGGGATTTTTGTGGATATATTATTAAGAATCCTATCTATGCTATATCCAACAAGGGGAGTGTCTGTTTAGAGATTTGTGGAAGTCCAATCTACTATACTTCCATAGAGGGAAGCATGAATATGGAGACCTTGGAAAATCCTATTATAGAAAAGCATCATTCAAAACTCTTATATGATCATTTAGAGTCATATCATGCAGAGCCGCAAAAGGGTATAAGTAATGAAGACATGGAGAAGCAGTTTTGTGAAAAGACAGGTGTGATGCAGTTATTAGAATATCAGTCTCAACTATCATCTTCACATATAGAGTTTCCTCATGACTTGGAGCTGCTTGGGGCTTATACAGTGAATTATCATCCAGTGAGCCTTGATGATCAGTATGATGGTGTAGTCAATCTGCCTCATCATTCCAATTTGTACATCAACCCTATCCAGTCATGGATAGAAGCAGCCTGCGCAAGCACTTACCAATTTGGGAGGAAGTTTGAAGACATTATTCATGCCTATGATTTCCCATCCATCCCGCCCCTTCTGGATCATCACGTAGGTTTGCATTTTCTAAATAAAGTATCCTTACTTTGGAAGGTAACCAAAGACAAGGAAAAAATTTTTTTATGTTAATAAAATTCTTAGGTGGTTACATTGGATTTCTGATTACACTTAACCCTTTTTATGTCATGCTTAGAGTAGGAAAATAAGCTCCTTGAAAGAGATCATTTACTTTCTGCATTTCTATTTTATACTTAGCTATAATAAAACTTTGCTTCTTTCAGTTAGTTACATTTATTTTGTTTTAATAAATCAGCTTAATGGTTCATTTGGTTTTTTATAAAACTTGTGCTACTGAGGTTTTTTCTTGTCAAGTTGAGATGTTTTTACAGGGTATATAAACCAGATATTTTGGTGTTCTCGTATCCTCTCCTTGCCTCAAAGACCAGATCGATCACATGTCCCATAGTTGGAGACAAAATGTTACCACCTAAGTTGTACCTAGTGGTTTTTTATCAAGTGAGCCTGGTGAACCAGACAAGAATAACTTGTTCGGACTTCAAAAGACCTGTGGAAGTACTTCTGGGAAGTGCTTGTTGTACTATATCACATGTTCATACCCAATGGGGGAATTGTAATAAATGTTCTAGCATGATAGTGTATGTAAAATACTCGGTCTCTTAGACTTCATTTGTCAATTTGATCAGCCCAGGGTGTTTTTTCCCTTGGTTATTATTGGTTGTTGAACAAACGACTGATAATTTCTGAGTTTTTCACTCCATACCTCCAAACTTGGGGTGGTCGGCTTGGAATTTATGCCTATTGAGGTTATTAGAGTCTATGTGTCAATGTATAAGCATGCTAGACATAATTTTTGAGTCATATGAACATGCCTAAGTCCCCCTAGGTGTTTTTCAATTTTTCAATTTTTTAGTTTTTTAGTGTTTTTTTATTAAATTTTAATTTTTCCAAAACTTAGGATATTTTTTAATAGTTTAATTGGAAAACTTGATTTTGTAATAAAAGTGGGCCAAATAATCTGTTTCAGTCATGTAGGTCCTCATTTTCAAGATAAGAGCACCATGTAAACCCATGGACCCACTATTTCCTAAGTTTTGAGTGATCTTCCATCACTCAGGTCAGAAAGCCCCAAAAATCAATTATTGATTATTTTAATTAATAAATTGATGAATAATGGAGCAAATCCAAAATCAATAAATCAATGGATTCTTAGCCCATTTGATTGAAATCAGTCAGATCTGAAGCAGATTGACTGGATCTGACAAATCCTTGACTGAAGGAGGTGATCAAATCAGATCCAGAGTTGATATTGAGCATCCTTTATGGCGAATTTCACCCTCCCTCTCTCCTCAACACATTTTTGGCTCATATGGATGAATTTTGGTGGATGCTTCAGTCAACAGGTTGAGGTGTCAGTCAGATCACCCCCCCAATTGATAGTTGCACTCAGTGAGACTCAGATATGGCTCAGCTAGACATAGATTAGGCATTAATGGACTCTCCATCAGCTGATTTCATCAGATTCCATGAGGAATTGCGCCCCCGCTAGGCTGGATCTCCTGTATTTTGTATATATCCAGTCACAACCTCCTCTTCCAAGCTAGTTAGAACTAGGATTGAGGTGCTGTTGCTATTGTATTGTTGTAATTATTCATTTGAAATAAAGAAAATATTTGGAGGCAATACGGTGTGGTGCCATTACATGTGTGGATGATTATTTCCAATGTTTTACTGAGGTAACTTGTATCTGTGATCATTTTTTGCTAATTTCTTGTAGATCTGTGGTTAAGATTGGTAATTAGCTTATTACAATCTTGATAGGAAAGGTGTTGTTCAATAATTTTATTGAATATCACTCTACTTTGATGCATGTTTAGAGATCTATATTTAGCATGTCCTATAAGCTTATATGCATGTTATCTTGAATCTCTTTGTATGTACTGATCGGATTTCACAAGTTTCTTGGCAAGTTCTTTGATTTCAGCTGAGTTGTAGGTTCATACTTTGGAGAGGATGCTAACCTATCTTGTTTCTTCATTCTCTTCAAAACCTTCCAAAAGGCATAGTCCCTTGACATTCCACCTGAAAGCTCCACTGTGGATCTTCAAGGAAAACAACACTTTTCTCCTCTTCTTCCTCCCTCAAAATCAACACTTTACCCGGTTAGTTTTTCAGTCCATAGCTGTGATTTCATTTGGATCTGTTTCATAAAAGTAAAATATACATAGATATGATATTTCATAGCTCATATCCTATATCTTGCACTTAAAAGGTTTCATAAGCATCCTAGATCTAGCTGTAGGGAAAGCGTCCTTTTTGCATGAAAATTTAAAGGAAACTTGTAGATCGCATGCATTAGATTTCCTTTCGCTGTTATAAAATTCAATATTCTGAAATATCAGTGCATTTTTATTGGCTGCACAAACAGCAAGCCAAGATCCCAAGGAAAGATTGCTTTCCTTGGTTCCTTTTCTGCCTGTTTAGCTAGTTTTAACTTCATTTTTTGTGAGATAAGGTAGGCTAATCCAAAGGTACTCTTAAAGTGATTTTGGGCATATTTTCTTATAATATGCTTTATTTCCTTTAGTAGTTATGACATAAAGGAAAGGAATCTTCTATCCGAAGTGGTCTCAGGAGCGTTCAAATCCCCCCAGGGGTCTCCCTTTTCATTAAAAACTCAAAATTTTTCCATAGTTGTAAAATCTTGGTTTCAGCCTGTATAAGGACCAAGAATTTTCAGATAATTTCAGTGCACTAATTCTGTAACCAATAATAAATAAAATCATTTCTGGAATAGGCTCTTTCGAGCCCATTCCCCATCCCCCCTGGGGGGATTTGTGTCGGTGCCTTTTTCATCAATTTCTGTTTATTTCCTTTTTTACTAGAATTGATATAGTTTTCAGGGTAGTATAATTTATTTTTTTATTAATTAAATACTCCATATCTTACATTTCAAAGTAATCGTAATACTTACCCCACGATTTCCCGATTGACCCGAAAGGGGAAAGAGATTCGTGGTAGGATTAATTAAGAAACTAGAACTGTGTATCTGGTTTTTTTTTTCTATCATTTGTTTATCAGCAAATTTAAAATTAACCCCTCCTTGATTCCCCGATTGAGATCCACTTGGATCGAAATAGGTTCTTGGAGGCTTTTCTTTTAAACAAGAACATCCGGTTTAAAACTCATTAAAATTTACAAGACTCCAGTGTGTATGCTCTGTACTTGGATGCGGTTCGTCCGATCAGTCAAGCTATATCAAAAGCACTTGGGTGACTAGCATAATTAGGACTCACTCTCCCAATTGACAAACCATCAGGTGAAAATCCAACACCTAGATCAAACCTCTACAGTGGAAAAATACCCAAAGGAAGTGGGAACTTTTGAAAAGTAACCTCAGGGCACCGATCTCTGTCACACCCTAACGGGTGTGTTATGAACAATAGCCCCAGAGACTGGATTTCATCCCACATATTCCTTGTAGGTAGCCGTGAAGGTTTAGTTTTGGACATACTCCAAGTACTCTCGGGTATATCTGGAGTCCCCCCTTTGCCTAATTTAATCAACTCATACTTCACATTTAACTTAAAACATACCAAGATGCAATCGCAAAACATTCACTCCAAGCACATGAAAGCATATTGATTATATTTTTGAATCCATTCTAAGGCATTGGTTAATTTATTACTTTATATATATATTGTGTCTCAGTATTGTGCCTTTGTGTGTTCATCTTTTACATTTTTCCATCTTTGATTATCTATAGTTAAATTGTAAACTCCTAAATAACTCAGTTAGTTTAACATCACAACACTAAGTAATCATCCTTAGTAACTTAATAGGGTCTACCCCCCTTGGCCTCGTTAGGATTTGAGCCTAAATGGAGGAGTCAAGAATAGGGTGACAGCCTTGACTCGAGACTTGCCCCCAAGGAAACACCGAGTGGCTTGAAGATTTCTGCCACATGACCTAGGTGTGTGAAAGGCGGCAACAGGAGGGAAGGGAAAGAACTAAATAGGGGCAGGGGGGAGTGGGAGACTCAAACTTCCTTTGTTCAGACTATGATGGCAGGGCAGACTAGGAAACAAATGAAACTTAACTCATGGGAATGGGATCACAGGTGTAATACCAAGAATGTCGCTACAGATAGGAAATACTTGGATAAGGTGGAAACTTTTGATACTGATGGGATGCAAGGAAGACACATTGCAAAGTACTCTAAAAAAATGTGACCCAATGTGGGAATGCTACCGAACTCTTTTATGTGGGGTGGTGTCTAGAGACACTATTATGGTACGATATTGTTGATTTTTGACGAGCCCAAGAAGGTAAATGCTCGATGGTGCTTTCACTTTTAGGGAGTTTGAAAGCACGAAGAAGACTTCAGTGGGGGCTCTTTTTCATTGGTAGTATCCTGTGCCCAAAAAAGGATAAAAGTATACATAGGAGAGCTCACCCATCCTGTAGGGGATGAGAGACTTCTTTACCGTTGGTAGTCCAATCAGGCCGAAAAAGGTTAAACCTGTACTGACTGGACGGTCATTCATATAATTTTACGAGCATGAACGAAAGTAAGTTTGGTCAGAAATATTTTCTTGTTGAGACAACAAGAAAAGAGCTTAATTCCAACTAGTGGTGGGCCTTTTCGTAAAGTGCAGCCCCTCTGCCCAAGAAAGCATAAAAATATGCAGAGGGGTAGGGTCTTTCCTTGAGTGTGCCAAGGAGGTCCTTTTTAATTGATGGTCTACATGGTCTGTAAAAGGAGGTAAATGAGACGATGTAGACACCCTTTCCTATACTTTAATGAGTGGGAAATAAAGCACCTGTGCTCGGTAATATTTTCATTGTTTTAAGGAGTCAAAAAAGAGCTTAAACGAAACTCCAAAGTGGTCAACCGATTGCGGTGGCACATGAAGTGCCCCTTGTCGTGATGGTGGACATAGGTCCAAAGTTCATTCACATAGTATGGATGGAGCAGAAGGATCTCAAACATACAAATACATGCATGGGATAGATCGGGACAGAAGCTCACGAGTCGGTGTGGCAGAGGCATGCAAACCGAAGTGGCTCTCGGACAGAGGTCACGAGAGCGCGTGTGTGTGTAGTGGTGGATGGAATTAACTACATGTGATGTAAGTACAAGTCTGAAGGAATTTATATGCTAAATACATGTAAGAAAAAGAAATCATTTTGTGGACAGTGGTCCATAGGTGTGCATGAGGTGTAGTGGAAAAGATAACTATACATACAAAAATAAAAGTAAAATTACATTCCTTCACGGGCGGTGGCCAGAAAACTCACATGAGTAGTTGTAGGCTAGTGTGATGCAAGTATAGGTCTATAGACACCTGCATCACCATGATGTGGCTCATAAATTGAGGTAATTTTTGGGAAGCGTTCCTGAAATTTGTTTGTTAAACATGAGACAATGGTCTCATAAGGAGATAGAGGGAAGAAATTTGAGTTTGGAGGTGTGAGAAGTGTCGCAAACAAGCTCTGGGTGACTCTGGATTAGAAACTAATGGTGTTTCCCCCAAATGGGGGTCTTTTATTTCTAGTAAAAGCATTGCAAAACAAAGAAAAGGGAAAAAACTATGCTATACGGGACTCATAGTGGTTGTATCAGGTATAGACTCTCTTGAGGTGGAGCCCATTGTGCAGCTTCTTCAAGAGTCAACCATTTGAGTCAGCAAAGAGGTATTCTCCCTTTCCAAGATGGAGGTCATTGGCAAGGTAGGATAACTGAATCTAGTCTTTTATGGGAAGAGCCAATTCCACACTATGGTTTAAAGGGAATGGGGTAAACTAAAGGCAGTCTTACATATATATCTGTCATCACGTAAGTGGTGTCGGGATAGATCAGGTGCATCTTCCATAGCCGACAAGATGGAAGGGAAACTGGTGCTAGAGATTAGGTAAATCGTATTGGCTGTGGTTTTTGTGTCCATGCCCCCAGTCTCTATTGGAGGAATAAGGGCAGGCCTGGAGATAGGGGGAGTCTTTGATATACCTGGAGGTAGGTGAAACATCATCTCAATTTTATGGACATGAGTCAACACATCTTGGGGCCTCAGAGGTATGGTAGGTGGTTTAATGTACCACATAGGATCTCCTAGTGTGAAACCCTGTAGATTGCAGGTTGCCAAGATAGACTTACTCACGATCTAGGATGGTAGGAAAATGAAAGGGAAAAGGAAAAGAAAAAGGATCATGTTGAGTGGGAATGAAACCCACTGTTTCCTTGGTAACTAAGGTTGAGGTTGCAACTGAGGTTGCAGCTGTGGCTGGGGTTGTGGCTATAGAAACAACAGAAGAGACAGGTCTAATGGACCATCAGTGATGGTGGAAACAAGAGGGTCTATAGAACTGGAGATCATGTAAATGGACATGGTGTCTAAAGAATGAGGTGGGTGATGAACTTATTTAATCAAGGTGATTTCAGACTTAAGGGAATGTTGACAGAGGTCATCTAGAGCCATTCAAAACTTGGGCAAGTCTTGGCAATGCTGAGAGTAATGGCCATACAAACCGCAAAGGGTGCAAGCATGGTTTGTTCTCAATGCCTTGTTCCTGACTATTGGTGCAGTTGGGAGTTCAACCACAGGGATGTTTTCATTTGTATCCATGGCATCTAAGCACGTATAGATTACTGGGATTTCAGGGAAATTCTAAGTTGGATGGCCTTATTGTTCGCAGATGGCACAAGGTGGTACTTGTTGTGGTTCTGTGGTGGCTTTGGTGTTCTTTCCCCTGGCTCTTTTGGGTTGGGGTTGTGTTGGTGCAGGTGCAGCAGTTGTCTTGTGCAAACTAGGTGGAGGGTGATACTCAACCATGATAGGTTGCATCGGGGTTAAAAAAACCTGGGGCATTGCTGGTTGAGCTGGTGGATCAATATACCACACTGGGATGCCCAACGTAATGTTGGGAAAGCTTAAGGTGTCCATGACTGGCTTGCTCATGAAACCAGGTGGGGGAAAGAGGAAGGGAATCGTATGGACTAGAGATGAGCTTAAATAACTCCCTACTGGTTGCATGTGGGGCTTAGGTTGTTGTTATGGCTACATGTAATGCTGCTGCTATAGGTGACATTGCGGCTGCTATTGGTGTTGCAACTATGGATGATGTTGTGGTTGTGGTTGGGGATGTAAATTCAGTTGTTGTTTGGGTGCAACAGTGCTAGATGAGACCATGCATAAGTTTGTATTTTCATTTTGTGTCAGTAATGGCGACACTAATGGGAAAGGAGCCATCATGGTGGGATCGGTAAACAACCCAAGGCCCACATTCAATGATGGGGAGGCTGGTATATTTTCAACCATAGTGTTAGTTGTAGGGATGACATGGGTGTGAGTGTTCATCCCTTGCGACTCAATGGTGGTGATGGTAGGGATAATGTTGGAAGGTGTTGTTAACCCTTGCGGATCATGATAGGTGAACTGGTCAACCGTCGCAATCTTCCCTTCGTGGGGGAACATCATGAGACAGAAGATAGTTGATGCGACTACTCGCATATCATACATATAACTCCTTTCGAGGAGGAGGTTGTAGTCCAGTTGAGCGTTGATGACTTTGATGTCAATCAAGACTATCTTCCTAACTAACGTGATTGGGAAATGTGGGAGAATTCCATGGGCTTTAGTGGGATGTCCATCATAATCCTGTAGAGTTGTGGAGGATGGTTGTAGAATTGGTGATCCAATATTTTGAAAACCCAAGGTAGACATAACTCACGTGGATGCCCCCTCATCCACTATGCACCAATGCACAACCAAAGGTGATTAAATTGGAGTTGGAGGGGTCTACTACCCCTAGGGTGGATAGCAAGGCTTTTCGCTGTGTTGGGAAATTTTTTAGTACCTCAAGAGAAGACATGGCGGTTGGTGTTTAGGCCAAATCATCCACAATGCTATAGCTAACTGTAGCTCTAGTTGTGGCATTATTGGCCACTCTACGTATGGCAGGGCATGGGAAGGGGGGTAACTGAAGAAGCAGGTTGATTGTCTTACATGTGGATGCTACTAATGATTCAGCAGGTTTGGTGCTGGTATCGTACTGATTCCATTTGGTTTGCAAGTTGACCTCTTCAGTTTTCATGGCTAGCAGGTGATGAACACCTATTTCATCCATGGGGGATGCCCCTAGAGAATTGGTATGAGTTTGGGGAGGGGGTGCAGTTGCCACCAATCCTTGGACTGACAGTGGGTTTTGAAGCACCATAGGGGGAGGTCCTTGTGGTTCCTGGTTGGCTTGGGCTTGATTGGCAGCATTGGCGACCTGTTCGGCCTTGTTTTGAATGGCCTGCTTAGCATGAGCCATGAGGGGACACTCAAATGTGTAATGCTCATAGACATCATAGAGTGTACATGGTTGGTTTGTGCGCAACGAGGCGTTGTGTCTAGGTGGATTTTGTCATGGGGGGTTTTGGGCTGGCTAGTTTGCCACAACATTGTTTGGAGGGTTCGATTGTTGACCACCTCCCTATGGTTCATTATTACCTTGGTTGCAGGGCTGGTTGTTTCTAGCTTTCCCTTCTTGATTGTTGGGGGAAGGCTAGTTGGGACGGTTTTGTTGTGTGAAAACTTGTCCCAGTGGAGCGGGTGGAGTAGGGGCGGGGGCTTCCACAGTTTGTACTGGTGGTGCATGGTATATTTGTGTGGGTGGTGGTGCCACAAATGTGGGTATTTTCCCCACATACTACTGTGTTGGCCAAGCCATGGCCTGAGCCTATTGCAGTGGCGTAGGTTGTGCATAAGAAGTTGTTGCTCCAGACTGGGACATCATTGTAGCATAGTCCGGAGTTTGGTTTTGGTAAGAAACACTAGCAGTGCTGCTTGGTTTTGGTGTAATGCCAGGTGATGTTGGGTAAGGCTCTGGTTGTTGGGAAATTGACCCTATGATGTCATTTGTAGCGTGGGTTTCCCCCGGTGCATTGCAGTAGGAGGTACTCAGATGGGGAGCATATGGAATGATAGTGTATAGGTATCCATACCGAGAGTAGATCAAGTCAAATTGTTGGGCTTTCAGTATAGCCTCTTGTTCAGATTGGGGATGTTCAGATGCAATGTCCTTTGCGATGGGTGGGAGAAAGGTCTTAAGGAACCAATCCAAGAATATCCTGTCATCTAGTTGGATTTTGCATAAGCTACAGTGTCAATGACACTCATGGATATGTTCAGTTACATGAGTGGCAGTGATTTGATGGCAGGATAGCAGGATCTCCACCCCCTCATCATATCTGATAGGGAGTTGGAAATACTCTAGGAACATGAAGGATAGGGAGTTGAAGTCCAAATGTTTGGCATGTGGCAGCTCAATGTGCCATTTTGCCGTGGCACCTGTAAGGGTGCATTGGAATATCCTCAACCTGATGGAGTCATCTACGATGTTGTTGGATGAGCACCATAGATGGAATGTCATTATGTGGTTTTGGGGACATTCCCCTGCTTTTCCTTCAAACTTTGGGATGTCTGATGGTAGCTTAGTTGGCATGGCTGGACAAAAAGCTTGGTGGCGGATGGGTTCATTTGTTAATTTGGCCAAACCAGGGAAGTTCAGATGAGCCATGAAGGGAAGGTTTGACCCCAAGTTGATGTGGGATGGGGCTGTGATGGTGGTGGGGTTTGCACGTGCATAGTGCATCTGCACGGCTGGGGGTGCTTGCGGTGGAAACATTGTAGATGGGCCAATGCTCCCAAGTGTTGTGGGTTGGATGGTATGAGTGGTAGGGACATTTCCCCCATGTATGACAGTAGGGGAAATGTAGGTGGATGGTCCACTTCCCCCCTGTGTGGCAGGAGGGGCATCTTGTGTAAAAGGGCCACTACCTCCATGTGTTGTAAGTGGGCTAGGTTGGCTGGTCACTAAAGGTGGTGGAAGCTGGCGAATGAAAGCCTACATGACTGTTCTTTGGCCACTTTCTAGGTTGTGGGTAACCGATTGTGATGTGGACATGGGTCTACTTGCTAAGGTTAGGCCAGAAAATGGATCTAGATTTGTATTAGCCATGGGGCTAGATGGTGCAATGTGGAGGTATGGTTCAGAATGATATGGGTATAAATCAGAATCAAAGGCTGTGTGTCCCTCTAATGGTGTGGTAGATCACTGAGAACGACTTTGACAGTGCTAATCGAGTGTTCTGAATGGTGGTGGTTCACCTCTCAGGCGTGGGGAAGAGTGTGTAGGATCAATTGTGCTCAATTTTATTTGTGAAACTGGTGGTAATGAGATTTGGAGCCTAGTTTTAGTGGCTTCCTATTGGCTATAGGTGGTCACTCGGCCACCAAGATTGCTGGAAGACAATGCTTGGCTTGTTCCTCACAGGTACTTCTACTCAATCGGAAGGGGTCATTGCCCATTTCACTTGGCAATTCCTCTTAGTGGCTAGCTAATTTTGGGGTTCCTATGGTACTCCTTGCAACGAGTTTCTGGACAGAGCCCAAGTACTTCCCATAGCTGAAGCAATCAAGGACTTATGTCCTCAAAGACTGCAGGTTTGTTTGAACTTAGTGTAAATTAGTAAATTTTAAGGCTTACTCAGTGTCATGAACTGAATTGGGTTAATTAGTTGGTATGGTGTATTTGTTTGCTTATTTTTTCTGGTATTTGGTTGCTGCAATATGGTTTATGAATTCATTATGGTAGAGTTCATGTCATAGTGGTTGTGTATGCAAGCATAAATAAACAAAAATTGTGAACAAGTACAACGATTAACTTTGAACATTTGCTGGCCTAACTAGATGTCTACCTCACACTGATATTCCTCTTCAACCAAGAGAAGGTGTTGGGATCTCAACAAAATGGGACTAATCCCATCCGTAGATCCTCAGGTCACCTCCCAGATGCTAGGTTGGTCAACAAGGAGGACGCTTAGCACCATGAGAATCCCTCCTTCTCTACCCCCTCTACCTTCTAGGTCACCCAGTTTTAATGCTTTTGGAACAATATCACGGAGTGACTAGAACTATACGAGCTTGCCTTTCTTCATATCCTAGATTACCTTGGAGGGTGATGACTAGGTAGAGGAGGAAGGGGAAGTAAGATCATTGATTTTAAGTTGATTTTAGTTAGACTAGGTTCATTTTATTAAGCCATAATGATTTACTTAAAATTTACACATTGTTCATGAAATAAAATGTAGAAAATGAAAATAGGAAATGAAATTAACTTGTAGGGGTGGACAAAAGCGGTTGGGCCACACTAATAGTCCTCAAAAACTGAGATTCATAGTCTATTAAATTCAAATTAAAGTTCTGTTTGACAGGCTACACATTTTTGACCAAATCTGGCAATGGGGCCACGAGATTTTTTCAAAAATGAGTGAGGGGGTCGTACAGAATGCAGAAATAGCCACAACCTAAGTTTCTAGGCTGAAGTCACACTTATCGAGGGATTAAGTGCACCCTAGGTGGACCTGTTTTCCCATTAAGTGAACCCCAGTCTCACCTTTTGCCCCGATAAGAGTACCCTGATCTGGATTGGAGTTTTTTGGTGATACAGAGTCAGATTTGGCTGACAGTAACTGGTACTGTGGTTAATCCAACTCGTTTTTGCCTAGCAGAGGCTTCGGCAGTACCTAAAATAGGAAATAAATTGAATCTAAGACATATTTAACAAGAATTTTTTTGAAAACTAGGGTAAAATTGAAAAAACTTGAAATATTAAAATTTTGGCCTAGGGATACTATGGGATCAACCTGGTATGGTCGCTAGTTCTATAGTAAGGATTTCTCCCTGCTACAGGGGAAGGAATGGCTTCCTTCTTTGTATAGGATAGAAGGATAAGTTCCTGCGTGGGTTGAAATGTAGAAAATAAAACAGAAACAGAAATGACAAAACAGTAAACTAAACTAAGGCTAATATAATGACAGAAAGAAATAGAAGCAACGTTGATGAACCCCTCTGCAAGCATGGGTTAGGTTTCTACCTTCAAAACCTGCAAACAAATCCTCAGCTATGATAAAACCTGCAAAACAATGTTAAAGAAAAAAAACAAAACCTGCAAATGGTGACAAGGGTTAGAAAGAAAAGCATATTAAACAACTAAGAAATATAAATAAAACATGGTATACCTTCTTTGGTGGAAATGGGCGACCATGCCCAAGCTTGTGGAAGCACCTCTCTTGATTGGGGAACAATGGCTCAATGGGGATGGAGATGGAGGAGAGGGAGTGTGGGTGGTTTGAGAGGCAAAGGTCTCAAAGCATCCATGGGAAGCATAACAATAGGAAATGGGAGAAGTGTTTTGAGAGTGACCCCCCACCCTCCTTTTATAGCTTTTCCAAGGGGTTTTAGGGTTTTAATCCCTTAGTCAGGACTTTAGCCCCTTTTTGAGGGATTTAGCTCCTAGGGGGCTTTTTGGGCTCCTTTTTGAGGTTTTTATCCCTTTTTATTCATCCTTAGGCTATTTTGGAGGTGTTGAGGTCTAATGGAAGGTCTAATGGAGTGATATGAGTGTTGTAAGATGGTGTCCTTAGGTGGTGTAGGCCATTGAGATCTATGTGGGAGATTTTCAGGTTAACAACCCCTCTTTCATGATTTGAAATTATGGTTTTACCCACACAAGTATGGCTTGTGAAATAGACTGAGACCGTAGATCTAACTCAGATCTCATCTCAGCCATCAAATGTTTCCGGCCTTTAACAAATTTCATAATTTGGAAAGGATTCTTCGGTCAAGCATGTCCACTCATGCAAAATGGTTTGGAGCCATTCATTCACCCTTCGATCGATCACAGCCTTTGATTATGAGTCCCACCCAATGCCATCAGCGCACCTGCCTTTTTCTTCATTGAAGGGTGTTCACATGAATTTGAGGGACTGGGACCCTCATCGAACTCCTGTCAGGCCCTTAGATCAACTGTTAAAAATAGATTGTTAACAACTGGCTCCATGAGGGATGCTGTCCTCCTAGTGAGGTAGCATAGAACCTGAGTAGACCAAGTGCCAAAACCATTGGAATTCCTTTAATATTTCTTTGACATCTCCATTCTACCCCGAGTTACTGCTTTAGTGAATTCGTGCCAGTCTTGCAAATCATGTTGGTGATTGTAAACCTATGCTCGCAACTAAAAATGAAAACAAACTAAAATAGTAATGAAGGAAATGCTCGATGATTACTGAGCTTATTTTCTCCTACCTACTCTACCTAACTTTGTACACAAGTTCGATTAAGTGAAATCAGACTTCCAATGAATCCAATCAAGCAACTTGCTTAATAGTTTTATTCTTTTATGGTGCTTGATGGACATAAAGAAAATAGATAATGGGAGAAATCAGGGACAAACAAAATTATCTTCAAATCAGGGATGTAGCCAATCGTTTCTTTCGCCCAGCCCCTCCATGTATTTGGCTACGGGGTCATAGAGAACACATCAACCTATAGAATATTCTATCATTTGCTCATGGGAAAGCCATCTGAAACTCCCTTCTTCTAGTGATTCATCAGGATGATATTTAGAGGATTGTAGAAGAGGACCCACAAAATATTTATTCAATGGAACATCCCTCTTTCTGCTCAAAATTTCTGTAACAAGAGCTTGATGTGCTTCAAGAGGGCGATCCCTTGCTCCTCCAGTGGAACCGATTAGGCATATTTCTCCTGTGCAAGGTGGTGCTTTTGAATGTGGAAAATCATAAAATGTGTTTATCTGGAGGTTGATACATCCATATTCATAGCTTCACATTTCATTACAGATTCCCAATGTATTAGTAGCAGGGGAGGAATCGCTTGGCTGCTTCTTCTCGTCGTATTCTTTCTTGTACAGGTTTTTGGCCCACGCCATCTCATCTTCTTTTTGTTTCTTCTTGGGGGATTTAACCATGTGTAGTATTAAATCAAAGGAGGAATAACAAAAAGAGTTGGATATCACCTCCAGTGTCCTTATCATCCTTTCCTGCTTCAACCTTCTGATTTTGTGTTACATCTTGATTCTTTTCATCAGCAAGATTTGTTTCAACAACTGGCTCATCAGGTATATTCTATAGGTACTCTTCCTAATATTTTTCATACACAAGCATACCAAAATCCTTCTTAAAATCATCCTTTGTGGAGTCAGGGCGGCACAGGTCTCCATCTTCAGAGAACAATCCTGCAGGACTGCCTCCTCCTGCATCGGGCCGGTGATCTTTTTGAATACCAGAAGAGAGATGTGACGGGCCAGAGACTTTCCCATTCTACTTGTATGGCCCAACCAATTTGAATGTATCTTTTATTTCACCACCACTATCCTGATCTGACAATTTCTTGGACATATTAAGTTTTTCCACAACCTCTAAACAATCGGTGAACATATGTTGCAGGGTGGTTGATTTTATTTCCAAAAGAAGCAAGGATAGGTCAGGAGGAAAGGCAGCCGCATAATAGATATTAGCAGTGTTCTCAAGAGGTTGGACTTCCTTAGGCATGTTATAATAAAATATTGCGAATATTTTGTTAAAACTAGATATGGCCTCACTCTCATGCCTCCTCAGGGAATAAAATCTAAAAGTATTTTCTCCAATGGCCTTCTCCTACCCAAAAAATTTAAGAATGTGCAAGAAAACTCTTCCCAAGTGTTGATGGACTTAGGTTGCAAGTGTCTAAACCACACTTTGTCATCTCCTTGCAATGACTGAGCGAAAGCCTGCATGCAAAAATCATCATGTTCTATCTCAAAAAGGTCAGAGAAATGCTCAAAGGCTTGTAAATGTTTCTCAGCAGTCAAGTCTTCAGATTCTCCATCAAACTTGGGGAGGTATTTGTAATGTTTTGTGGGAAAATAATGGAGGATGGGAGGCATTTGTAGTGGTTTGTATCAGCTTGTAGAAATGGGAGAGATAAGGTTAGGCACAATAGCTAAGATATCATCCGAGGTTTCTTGAATCTCACAGGGGTGATATTTGACATCATGAGCCCCTGGATAAAAATATAGGCCATAACCAGATGTACAAGACGACGCAATGCTTTCAATTAGTAAAGAAGGATAAACATGAATGTATTCATGGCTCTATTCAGAATGAATTGAACCATAAAAGGTTGTTTTGATGAATATAGGAAAAGATAGGAACAAACTTACAAGATAGGACAAGGCATCCTGGGAGAAACGTAGAATTGAGTATCTTGACCTTCCGCCATGCATTTTAGGCTCTATAAGGGGTCCTTTTTCAAGATGGAGTCTGTCATATTTCCTCGGCCATTTGATTTCTGGGTCACACCACCAGCGGAGTTGCTGAAGTTTGAATCCTTCAATATTGGAGTCACTAGGTGAAAAGTGCTCAACCTTCTTGATGTTTAGTCATTGTTCATCATCAACAACCAGATCTAAAATCTTTGTCATTTTTCCCAGGGAAGATCTTCAATTTCATCCCAGGAAATGGCGCTAGTTTGTTGGCACTTGGATTTTGAGCCCCCCAAGGTTGAGGAGGGAGGGGATTGCTCCTGGGAAACATCAGAACTACTTTACAATACACCTCCAACCCTGTCCAGTTAGAGAGGGATCTCTCATTTGTATTTGGAGTCTACTCCATGTAAGATTTTGAATCAAGGATAATCAGGGGGCCAGGATCCTGAATGGGACAAAGTGTATCAAGGTGAGGTGGATGGTGGGATTATCAGGGTAAGGGACCATTCACAATGGATTCAAAAATATGCATAGGGAACATTTGCACAAGGAAACTAATGGCATGGGGTTGCAAGCAGAGGAAAGGTAGCCATTGATATCCCAATAAGGAGATATTTAGCGGGAGGTTTGAGGACGAGGGAGAACAACCCATCACGTGGAGCACCAGAGAGATGAATTCCATGAAAATTTAGAAGAACAATTGATAAATGTTTAGAAAAACAGCTAGATCATAGTAAGTATGAATTTATAGTTGTTATACACTAAGTTACATACATGAAAGCAATCAACAAAATGGAATGAAAACAGGAAGCACATTTCATGTTAAGGAAAATACATATTGGGAAAAGCAACGATACATGAATCTCTTCCATGAGAAACAACTCTTCCTCTAAAATTTTATTGATAACAAAGGCATCAAATATTATTTACAATGGAGATCCTTATCCTTGGAATGTTTCCCAATCCAATTCACCAACCCCCTTTGTCCCTCTATCGAGAGTGTTTTTATACTATTCTATTGCTAAGACTATCGAATAGAAAATTGTTGCAAGTCACAATCATGCGTTAAAAGTATATACAGTGGACTATCACCATGTTTTACAAATATAAATAGACATTATGGAGATGTAGCATATGATAATATAGACTGACAACATAGAGCTCTCTTCCTTTCCACTTCATGAAAGTGATTCCCATGCAGCATGCTGACGGTCAATTGTCCACTTAGCCTGGTTCAGATATATTTTTGTGTCTTCTTGAGCAGCTAGATTCTTCTAGAATATGTCACTCAAAGGTTGACAAAAAGACCCAAATACACTGCCTAATCATTTTCCCAACCTCATCCTTCATCCGGTAATAGTGTTATAGGAAGAGGCCGGAAAAAAGGTGGTCATGCACTTGGTGACAATAAACGACTTAAGAAGGTTATCATCCTTGTACCATTTTCTTCTTCCCATGAGGAGGGTTTTCCTGTAGGCCACATAGGTGGGTGTGCATTTGAACCTCTCCTCACCCATGACTAAGAAATCATGTGGATATCCTAGGGGTGGCATCGAAGGCTCCGAACTCACCTAGTCCTAGAACGAGCATTCACTCCAACGGCTCTGCCACCATTATGAAATGGAACCTTGGAGGTTGTGACTGCAACTCGGAGTGTCAGAGGGATGTCACTGGGATGTCAAAATCCATGCACTACACATCCAAAGACTATATAGTGTAGAAGCAAGTGAACCTCCCTTGGTGTTTAACATCTGTGCCCCGGTGGTTGGTGATTTTCTGGTGCGGATAACCAGAACACAGTTCTATGTGTGCCTACCAAGAGTACCCCTTATCGAAATAACTTCTCAAACCACATAGCCATGGTGGTTTATGAAGGATTTCAACACTTATTAGAATTCAACCCTTTACCTCTTATCATCTACACATTTCCATGCCTCAAATATTTTCGGAAGATGGTGTTATATAGGGCGAGTAGGGATGGCCTAGAAAGGGCTATACCCTCAGAATATCGGTCGCTGCGATGGTGGCATGTGTGATGCTAGGGTGGGGATATTTCCTTCTGATGTTCAATCATATTATTCAATATGGATAAGATTATAAGCCATTCCCACATGGCTACCACGATGGTTTCAAGGGCTGCGGATTTCACCATTTCTTTCCCTTTCAATTACTGTGATGGTGGCATTGAGATTTTTTAGTTTGTCACCTCTCTCGGCCTCATGTAAACACCAATTATATTGCCTCAATGAATCAAACCTCCATATTTCTTACTGCTTCCTTCTAAGTGAACCACGTGCCACACTTTCAAGCCGGGGGAATTAGCATTGTGGGACATGACTTTCACCTCAGACTTATCTTGAATGGCTTTGGAGAAATCGACAAATCTGCAATGGAGGCATATTACATGTGTGAACATCTCCTTCGCTGTCATCTTTACATTGGATGTGAAACCTGTACCTTGGAAGTCTTCTTAGCCATATGATTTGAGGAATATTTCACGTCCACCATCCAAATTCCATTTCTTCTGCTGCTAAATTTTCTCCTTGGAACACTGTGGGAAGTTCTAGAGCGTGACATGTTCTCAACCGTCAATCACGACTGACCCTTCATGCAACCATTGATCTGAGTGGGCCCCACTACTTTTCACAATGAGAAATATGGGTATTCATCCATGCTAGTTCGCATTGCGAAATAAACCATGGCCATAGATTTATTTCCTTTCTTATCATGGCCATTGATCTTCGTGACCGCTACCCCTCTTTCACGATTTGAAATTATGGTTTTACCCGCACAAGTATGGCTTGTGAAATAGACTAAGACCGTAGATCTGAATCGAATCTCATCTCAGTTGTCAAATGTTTTTGACCTTTAACACATTTCTCAATCTGGAAAGGAGGCTTTGGTTTATCATGTCCTCTCACATGAAATGGTTTGGAGCCGTTGATTCACCCTTTGATCAATCACAACCTTTGATTATGGGTCTTGCCCAATGCCATCAGTGCACCTGCTGTTTTCTTCATTCAAGGGTGTTCACATGAATTTCAAGGGACTAGGACCCTCATCGAACTCATGTCAGGCCCTTAGATCAACTATTAAAAATAGAGTGTTAACATAACCCAAAATTGCCAAATTGGCATCAAACCCCCCTAGGTGGGATAATCTCGTCCCAAATCTCTCTAAATGGATAGTAATTGCTAAAGTGGAATGGATGATGTGTTTTGGGACAATTATGACACCTTAGATAGCATGGGTGTGGAAAACTGAATGGTTTAGATTCTAAGTGCAACATTAATTGCACCGAATCAAGTCAAATTTGGGCAAAATCGCACTCTAGCGCTCCAAGTCAACTTTTTTGTCCACATTCAATGAATGAGAGCACACCAAAGATCATGGTTGTGCATATTTGGCTTGTTTACTTGGCTGGAGTACCCATGTGGGTCATAGAACCTCAACTTGACATGGCATATGTCCACCTAATCACCCATAGTCCACCTCAAAGTGTATTAAATCTTTAAAAAGTAATAAAATTGACTAATTAGTGTAAATAAGGTACTAATGATGGATTACTGTTATAACACCCTCCCTTAATCCAATAACTAAGTACTCTCACAAAATGATGAGGGCCTTGGCAACAATGGCTCAAATCACCTCAAGTACATAATAAAAAATTACAATTTTTGTTTGTCCATGTGAACCGAGGAAAGAAGGAAACCCTCATGGGAGAAACCTTACCTCAATAATGGAAATGGGGTTGGACCTGCAATAATATAACAGCAAATTACCATATTTAACTCACCCCAAGCAAATATCTTAGGTAAGTGAAGGTCTTCTAAGTGAAATCCTTGGTAAAAATGTCAGCAGTTTGCTCGGTGGATGGGAAATACTGCAATGAGACACCCTGTCATGCACTAAGGCTTGAATGTAATGCATGTGAATCTCTATGTATTTTTTCCTGTACCTCACTCTGGATCAGTAGATATCTTTATGGAACTCTTATTATCCACCCAAATGTTTGTTGCAGAATCAATTGTGATACCAAACTCCCAAAGAATTCCCTGTAACCAAACACATTGTGTTGCATCATTGATTGTTGCCTTGTATTTTTCCTCTGCTGATAAAAGTGAGATGGTGTGTTGTTTCTTACTTGAACAGAAAATGGGACCTTCATAAAACATGAATAAAAAACCTGATGTTGACTTCATGTCAATTAAATCACTGGCCCAATCTGAATAAGAAAATCCAGCTAGTTGAAGTGAGGAACTAGCTTTGTAGTGCACCCCAAATTTCTTAGTTCCCTGGACATACTAAAGAATTATTTTTGCAGCCCTCAAAAGGATATCATGTGGCTGGTGCATATATCTTGATACAACACTCATATCATAAGACAAATAAGGTCTTGTATGAGTGAGGTAGAGCAAGCTTCCCACTAGTTTCATGTAGAGTGTGATATCCACCATTTGGGAATTTACAAATTCATGCATTTGAATACAAGAAAGAAAGGGAGACTTGGCTGCCTTACACTCAGCCATATTAAAATTATTCAACAGGTCTGAATCATACTGTAGTTGACTCATCATGATTCCCTTACCATCTTGCTCAATTTTTAAGCCCGAAAATTGCCTTAGCAATCCAAGGTCTGTCATAGCAAATTCAGTGTGAAAAAAGTTTTTAATTTGGCCAATTGAATAGGTGCAGATACCTGTAATAAGAATATAATAAACATAAAGAACAATGAACTTCAAATCAACATCATTTTTCTGCAAAGAAACATTAGGGTCTTATTTTCATCTTGTGAAGCCAATTGAAAGTAAGAAGGCATCCATTTTTGCATACCAAGCCTTGGGGGCATGCTTGAGTCCATACAATGATTTTTTCAGCCTACATACCAATGAAGGATCCTCTTGGAAAAATTAAATATGCTGAATATGTATCTTCTCCTGTAGCTCACCATGAAATAATGCACTCTTTACATCCATGTGGTGAACTTCCCAAAACTTACTAGCTGCTAGTGCAAGAACTAGTCTAATTGAGTCCATCTTTGTAATCGGTGCAAAGGTCTCTGTGTAATCAAATCCATGGATCTGAGAATAGCCCTTAGCAACTAATCTATCCTTATTTTTTATATCAGAACCATCAACAAAAATTTTGCTCCAGAAGACCCATTTACATTGAACAACTTTCCTCTTGGGAGTTGTTACCACCTAAGTTGTACTTAGTGGTTTTTATCAAGTGAGCCTTGTGAACCGGACAAGCATAACTTGTTTGAAATTCAGAAGACCTTTGGAAGTACTTCTGGGAAGTGCTTGTTGTACTATATCACATGTTCACACCCCATGGGGGAATCGTAATAAATCTTCTAGCATGATAGTGTCTGTAAAAGACTCGGTCTCTTAGACTTTATTTGTCAATACGACCAGCCCGGGGTTTTTTTTCCCTTGGTCATTATTGGTTGTTGAATAAACGACTGATAATTTCTGAGTTTTTCACTCCATACCTCCAAAGTTGGCATGGTTGGCTTGGCATTTAGGCCTATTGAGGTTATTAGAGTCTATGTAACAATGTATAAACATGCTATACATCATGGTCGAGTCATATGAACATGTCTAAGTCCCCCTAGGTTTTTTCAAATTTTTCATTTTTTTAGTTTTTTCAGTGTTTTTTTATTAAAAATTATTTTTTCCAAAACTTAGGCTATTTTCTAATAATTTAATTGGAAAAATTGATTTTCTAATAAAAGTGGGAGAAATAATCAGTTTCAGTCATGTAGGTGCTCATTTTCAAGATAAGAGCACCATGTAAACACATGGACCCACTATTTCCTAGTTTTGAGTGATTTTCCATCACTCAGGTCAGAAAGCCCCAAAAAATCAATTATTGATTATTTTAATTAATAAATTGTTGAATAATGGAGCAAATACAAAATCATAGATCAGTGGATTCTCATCCGATTTGATTGAAATCAATCAGATCTGAAGTAGATTGACTGGATCTGAGAAATCCTTGACTGAAGGAGGTGATCAAATCAAATCCAGAGTTGATCTTCAGCAGTATTTATGGGGAATTGTGCCCTCTCTCTCTCCTCCACAAATGTGGACTCTTCTAGATGCTCTGTGGACTAATGTGTCGGTTTATGGGTTGATGTGTTAGCTCAATTAGGCCCTCGGTTGACAAGTAGGCTCAGTTCAGCTTCAGATCTTCATTGATTGACTCTCCATTAGCTGATTTGATCTGTCTCCTTGGGATTTCCGCCCCCCCTGGGCTGGATCTCCTAGTTTTTGTATATATCCAAGCACAGCAGTCTCTTTCAAGCTAGTTAGAACTGGGATTGAGGTGCTGCTGCTATTGCACTGTTGTTATTGTTCATTTGAAATAAAGAGAAGATTTGGAGGCAAGACAGTGTTGTGCCATTGTATGTGTGGATGATCATTGACATTTTTTTACTGAGGTAACATGTATGTGTGTTCGTAATTTGCTAATTGATTGTGGATTCGTTGCTAAGATTGATAATAAGATTATTATAATCTTGATAGGAAAGGTGCTTTTCAATAAGTTTATTGGCCATCTCTTTCCTTTGATGCATGTTTAGATATCTAGATTCGACATGTTCTATAAGCTTATATGCATGTTATTCTGAATCTCTGTGTATGTACTAATCAGATCTCACAAGTTTTTCGGTAAGTTTTATAATTTTAGCTGAGCTATAGGTTCCTATATTGGAGAGGATGTTGATCTAGTTTGCTTCTTCACTCTCTCCAAAACCTTCCAAAGGCATAGTCCCTTGACATTCCCCCTGAAAGCTCCACTGTGGATCTTCAAGGCTACCAACATTTCTCTCCTCCTCTTCCTCCCTCAAAATCAACTCTTTTACCTAGTTACTTTGTTCATAGCTTTGATATTGTTTATATCTATCATTGTTGGAGTAGGGCCCCACAGCTACAGGAAAAACTGCTATTTTTGGTAGAATATGGACAATTTTTGGAGGAAAGATAGTTTCAACGAAGCGTACAAGGAAGTCAAAGGAAATAGTACTTGAAGCAGCTGAGAAGAGAGAGCTCAACCACTGCATTTAAGGTAGTGGCGACGACAGGAGGGCTCAACTACCCTCATAAATGGAAAAGGAGAAACGGGCCGATGTATTAAAGAAAAAATGACAGAAGGGGAGCAACTAAGGAATTGACACCCATAATAGAGATCAGCACTGGAAATCGTGGAAGACTGCAGAAAGCTGTAGTGTGACCAGCAAGCAGCAGTTCAAAGTATAGATAGGCCGACTGTCACAGTTAGGGTTTTTGGGTTACTATTGGGATATGCCCATAGTGTTGTATCACGGTGAGACCTTCAGGCCACCTATTTAAGCATGTATTTTGTATTATGAATGGTTATCCAGTCAGATAGACAGTTAGATAGTGAGCTAGATAGTTAGATAGCTAGGTGTCTATAGTTGTCATCAGTATTGTAAAACATTGAGAAAGAGTTGAGCTCTGGTTCTATTGTTAAGTCTGTAGTTATCTTACTGTAACCAGTAGCCGACTCCTTGAGCATGAATGTACCAATCTATATGGATTAAGAGAGAGAGAGAGAGAGGAAGGATATATTGTAAGAAGAAAGCATCATAGGAAGAGAAGAGATCTAAGAGAAGGGCTCCCAGCTATGTGTGTGGAGTTTCCGAGAAGATCTCAAGCTGCATAAGAGGCTACAGCAGAACTGTGTTACTCTCTCAAGATATAATATAAACATAGTTCCCGTGGACGTAGCTTCCCCCCCAGAGGTGAACCACATACATTCGTGTGTTGTGCGACTGTTTCATGTGATTGTGCTTTACTTATTTGCTATATGTCCTTCGTAACATGAACTTTTCTTATCAGTTAATGAATGTATGTATGATATCCTTCAATTTACAGTAACATAGAATATTAAATGCAAGTTGAATGTGTCGAGTATTCTATATATGAGTTTATCAGTGCTTGATTTATGACATCTAACAGTTACAGTGTTAAGTGACCTCTGTATATGAGTTCAGCGAGTTGAGTTTCATTGATGTTAAGCGCGTTAAACTGTAAGAGCTTAAGAGAAGTTGTTTAACATCTTAGTGAAGGTTAACTGAGCTATTATACCTAGGGAAGAAGCCTTTGGTCCTTGAGAGTTGATGAGCATATTGAGTCTCACCGTAGAAAATATTGCGGTGTAGAAAGGCGATATCGCACTGTCATAGGAGCTGTGGTGTGAGATATTGTAGGTTAAGAGTTTATCAGAAGGGAAGGTTTGTGCATCGTCCTAGAAGCTACAATGCGGTAAGAGCCAGTCCCATAGCAGAGTCAGCTAGGAAGAGAGAAACAGCCCTTGCTGAGAGATCCCACTGGTTAATTAGAGTCAAAAGAACGTAGGATGCTATAGAACCTAGTTGAGGAAACCTGATTCTTCAACCACCCCATCTAGGATCACTTCGGGTGAGACTTCAGGCCGTTCTGCGGTCTGTCGCCAAAAGGGCCAGTCAGCTAGGGGTTTTGTTGGTACACTACAGTAAACTAGGATCTTCCCAGAGAAGGCAAACAATCATCTTAAAAGTAAATTTAACATAGATATATCTTCTCAAATTCCATAATCTAGATCTTTCTCTTAAAAGGTTTCATAAGCATTCTAGATCTAGATTTAGGGAAATTGTCCTTTTTGCATGGAATTTTAAAGAAAATTTGTAGCTTCCATGCATTAGATTTCTGTTTTTTGTTATAAAAGATAAATCTAGAAATCAGTGCACATCATATTGGCTACCTAAAAGGCAATCCAAAATCCCAACAAAAGCTTGCTTTCCTTGGTTTCTTTTTTACCTTTTTTAACTAGTTTTTACTTAGCATTTTTTGGTTAAAAGTAAGCTGACCCAAAGGTACTTTAAGAGTGATTTTGGGCATATTTTAGTCTAATAATATTGCTATTTTTGATCAGGAATAACATAAAAAAGGAGGATCTTCTGCTCGAAAGTGACTTTTGGGCCTTTGAATTCCCCCAGGGGGTCTCCCTTTTTGACTGAAATCTTTAATTTTCGCACTTTGTAAGCTCTTGATTTCATTCTATATAAGAATCAAGAGGCATCATATCATTTTTATGATATTTTAACCTCTGGTAATAAAAATAATTTTTGAATAGGCTCTTTCGAGCCCATTCCCCATCACCCTTGGGGGGATTTGCGTCCGTGTCATTTTTTTTCTTTTGTTCATCTTTTTTCAATCTAGCGTAGTAATAATATGTAGGGTATTATAATTTGATTTAGAATCAATTCCACATTCCATTTCTATTGGTTTCAAAGTAACTTTAATACTTACCCCACGAGCCTCCTTTTGAGCCGAAAGGTGAAGAAAGGTTTGTGGTAGTCTAATTAGAAAATTGTGGTTTGCTCATATTTTTATGTTTCATTTTCTATCATCATTTGTTTCAGTAACCATAATAAAATCAACTCCTCCTTGATTCCCCGATTGACGTCCACTTGGACTGAAAGAGGTTCTTGGAGGGTTTTCTTTTTTAACAAGAACATCCATCTCAAAATTTACTAAAATTGACAAGACTCCGGTGTGTATGCTATGCACTTGGCTAGGTTTCGTTCGATCAGTCAATCTATATCAAAAGCATTTGAGTGACTAGTATAATTAGGATTCACTTTCCCAAATTGATAAACCATGAGGTGAAAATCCAACACCTGGTTCAAACTATTACGGTGGAAAAATACCCAAAGGAAGCGAGAACTTATAAAAAGTGACCTTGGGGCACTGATCTCTGTCACACCCTAATGGGTGCATTATGAAAAATAGCCCTAGAGACTCCATTCAACCCACATATTCCTTGTGGGTAGCCATGAAGGTTTAGTTTTGGACATACTCCAAGTACTCTTGGGTATATCTGGAGTCCACCCCTTCACCTAATTTTAATCAACTCATATTTTCACACTAACTTAAAACATACCAAGAGGCAATTGCAAAACATTCACTCCAAGCACATGCAAGTATATTGATTTCTTTTTGACTCCATTTTAAGGCACTGGTTATTTTCTTGCTATATATTTATATTGTGTCTCAACATCGTGCTTTCATGGGCTCATTTTGTATCTTTTCATCTATGGTTGTTTATGGTTAAATTTCAAACTCCTAAGTAACTCATTCAGTTCAACATCACCTTACTAAGTAATTTAGCCTTAGTAACTTAATAGGGTCTACCCCCCTAGGCTTCATCAGGAGTTGAGCCTAAACAGAGGAGTCAATAACAAGGTGATATCCTTGAATCAAGACTTTCCCCCAAGGACACACCAAGTGGATTGAATATTTCTGCCATGTGACCCAACTGTGTGTAAGGCAGCAACAGGAGGAAGGGGAACCAATTCCCATGTATTGTTCTCTTGGAGGGACTGAAGCTCATATTCCATTGGTGACTTCCATCTTGGGTATGTACAAGCTTCTTGATATGTCTGAGGGTCAGAAATGATCAACATGTAACAGTGCTCAGAAAGAGCACTATCACTTGCAAAAGAAGCCTTACTAGTTTGTGATATACTTTTCCTAGGCTCTTGGCGATTTCCTGCCAATTCCCTAGCTGCTTGCACAATTGTTTCATCCCATTTGGGCCTAGATGGTGAGTCATATACAGAAATATCATCGTTATCAAAATTTATATCAGAGTTATAAAAAATAATAGAGCATGTGTCATCACTTACATCTTCAAATGGTTGAGGAGAGGAGCGATCCCCCGGTGCAAGTTCGAAATCAGGAATTGGCTCTTCTTTGAATTTGACACTTCTTTCAACAAAGGTTTTTCCAGTGGATGTGTCAAAGTGCTTGTGCCCTTTGGTTTCCTCACCATATCCAGTGATGAGACACTCCTTGCTTTGTGGTTTCAAGGCTTTCCTCTTCTCTGAATGGATTTTTTCCCATGCTTTTGTCTTGAATATCCTGAAATTTGAGACATATGGTATTTCACCAAACCATGCCTCGTAGGGTGTCATTACTTTCACTAATTTGTGGAAGTCTCTATTATGAATGTGAGTAGCACAGCTAATGGTTTTAGACCATATATTTGGATTAAGTTCTCTCACTTCTATCATGCAAGTTTCCATCTCTTTGAGATATCTATTCTTCCTCTCTGCCACACCATTTTGTTGTGGTGTGTAGGGAGTTGAGTGTTGAATTTGGATGCCACACACCTCACAAAGTTTTTGTAGATTCTTATTCACGTATTACTTTCCATTATAATTCCTAAGGAATTTTATCTTCTTCCCACTCTTATTCTCTACTAGTTCTTTCCAAACCTTGAGTTTCTCAAACACCTCATATTTCAATTTCAGAAAATACACCCAGGAAAATCAAGAGTAGTCATCAATGAATGTAAGCACATACCTAGATCCACCATATGTGGTAGTGGGTAGTGGAAAAATAAAATTAGAATTCACCAAAACAAGTGGTTGTGTTTCTCTCCTTTCCTTCCCCTTCTCGTATCTCTGTTCAATATGCTTCCCAATCACACATCCAATACATGCTCCAGTAGATGGCTGAATTTGTGGAAGACCTTCCACCATTCCTTCTTTGTGCAATGTTTGGAGATAGCTGTAATTCATGTGACCAAACCTCTCATGCCATAGTTTGGAAACCTCATTGGCATGTGATTGAAGTGCTTGATCACTGGAAGTACGGAGGAAGTTAGAGAATTTGTACATTCTCTCATGATGATCAGCATACCCAACTACAACAACTTGGTCTGTTGAGATTTCATAAATTTCTACAGAGTCATGAGTAAATATTACTCTCTTTGGCTCTCCTATATGGGTCATCTAGTAGACTGACAAAAAAAAATTTGCAAGGTCTGATACATACAGTACATCACTAAAGAACCCAGTGTCTAAATCAATTCTCCCAATCCCTTTGGTTTGGAGTTTAGAATCATCTCCCATTCGAACTGCTAGGCCAACATTCGAACTCATGGAGGAGAATAATTCTCTCCTTGATACCATATGCTTGGAAGAACCTAAATCAATAATAAAGGATGAGGAATTAGAAGTACCTTCCACCAATGCATGACATTTCTCCTTTCCTTCAATTGAACTAGAGTTGCCATATTTCTTCCTTGCACTATCAGGAATTGGAATGTTGTTCTTCTCCAGCAGCTACACCATGGCGTCTATGGTTTTCTTCATGCATGAGCTTTCTGTATGCCATCCCTTGTGGAAATAAGTGAATTTGGCCTTCTCTTTTTCTTTCTTATCTTTTTCTTTGGGTGGGTTCATAGCTCCCTCACTGGATTTGGGTTTTTCTGATTTCTTCTTGTTTGACAACTTCAAATTCTTGGACTTGGGCTTGCCCTTTGCTAAATTTGAAACCCCCATTGCTAGTGCTTGATATTTGGTCTTGATGGAACCCATTTGGACCAATTTGTCCTGCTCTTGAGTGAGTGAATCAAAGAAATTTTCTAGACTTGGCATTTTCCAGTTTCTAAGGGTGAGTTTTCCTGAGTGAAATGTGCTCACAAAGACTAAGAACTCTGGCCCCAACTTCAAAAGTATAGACAAGATCAGTTGATCTTCCTTTTTATCAATAACACATTGTTTTAAATACAATACAAGTGATTTGAACTTGGTGAAGAAGTCTTGAATTGTATCATAGTGCGATGGGCTCAAGCTTATCAGCTCATTCTCAAGATGGTGACCACATAGCTCATTCGTGTTTCCAAATAGAGACTCAAGATTCTCCAAAACCTCCTTTGGTGATGCCAATCTGTCAAGGTGGAAAAACAAATCTCTTGATATGCTCAGACACATCAAACCATATGCTTCATCCAATTTGTTAAAATACTTTTCTTTTTATACAACAAAATTTGCTTCTACTTCAGTGCCCATGGTAACTCTGAAAAGCCCCTTGGCTCTCAATTGAATCACCATCTCTACCTTCCATTCAAAGAAGTTGAAAGGTGTTATCATGATTTGGGTATCCTCCATTACTTCCTGCACTGATGGTGGTGAAATTTCTAACTGGTTTACACACAGCAATTCAATTTTATCTGGAATTCACTAACAAAGCAGCTCAAATCCACTAAGAATTTGGTCTGCAACTCAAAAATATTCAACCAGCTATGATACCATGTGATAAATTCAAACCAAAAAGTGAGTATTTTGAACCATAAGAGAATCTAGGAGTGTTATTGAGGTTCACAAATCACGTTTGGGTGCAAGATTCAACAAAAACCATCAAATTACAGATAAATTACACACAATGATAGCTGGAAATAAGATAATTCTAGACTGTCTAACTATGAAATTATTATTAACATGTCTATAAATAGATAATAATATTTTTTAATGGATTTGGAATCCAATTGTGAGAAAATAACCCAAAATTTCCAAATTGGCATCAAACCCCCCTAGGTGGGCCAATCTCATCCCAAATCTCTCAAAATGGCTAGGATTTTCTAAAGAGGCATGGATTATGTTTTTTGGGTCAATTATTACACCTTGGAAAGCATGGGTGTGGAAAATTGGATGGTTTAGAGTGTCAATACAACATTAATTACACCAAATCAAGCCAAATTTGGGAAAAATCCCACTCTAGCGATCCAAGTCAACTTTCCTGTCCACATTCAATGAATGGGAGTACACCAAAAATGATGGTTGTGCATATTTGGCTGGTTTACTAGGCTATAGTACCCATGTGGGTTATAGAACCTCAACTTGACAAGGGATATGTCCACCTAAGCACTCCTAGTCCACCTCAAAGTGTATTAAAACTTAAAAAAACAATAAAATTGACTAATTAGTGTAACTAAGGTACTAATGATGGATTATTGTTATAATAGAGAGGAGGAGGGTTGAAAGAGAGAACTATATATATATTAATAGGGTTAATTGTATGGGGTGTAGGGAATTTACAGAGAAGGCATTAACATTCAAGAGTGGGGAGAGAAGTGGTAGGGGGGAGGCGATTATGATAGATTTGGATTAGGGGAAGGAGGAGTAGCATGGTGATAGGGACACAAATATTAGGGTTAAAATTATATAGATAGACACATGTTATTAGTAGAGAGAGAGAGAAAGAGAGAGAGAGGAATATGGAAGTTAAAGATAAGGGGGATATATGGAGAGAGAGAGAGATAGAGGTTGAAAGGAGGGTGGTTAGCTTTATGGTGTAGGGGGGTTAGAAGAAACATAGAGAGAATGGGGGATTATTGATAGAAGGTGTGTGTGAGAGAGAGACTTAGTTGGATATTTATTAAGAGTAGGGGGAGGAGAAGGGTTGGAAGAGAGAAAGATATAAATATTAATATGGTTAATTGTATGGGGAATATGGAAGTTATAGAGAAGGGGTTGACATTGAGGAGTGGAGAGAGAGAGGTAGAGAGAGAGAGAGAGAATGGGGGTATAGGGATAGAGAGAGATAGAGGTTGAAAGGAGGGTGGTTATTTGTATGGTTTAGGGAGATTAGAAGAAACATAGAGAGAAGGGGGGCTTATTGATTGGAGGTGAGAGAGAGAGAGAGAGAGAGAGGTGGAAGGGGGAAGATGATTATGAGAGAGGGGGATTAGGGGAAGGAGGAGTAGCGAGGGGATAGGGACACAAAGAGTATTGTTTGAAGTATATATATAGGTACAAGTTATTCATAGAGAGAGAGAGAGAGGTGGAACGAGGAAGATGATTATGAGAGAGGGGGATTAGGGGAAGGAGGACTAACGGGGTGATAGGGACATAAACATTAGGGTTACAAGTATCTAGATAGATACATGTTATTAGTAGAGAGAGAGAGAGAGAGAGAGAGAGAGAGAGAGAGAGAGAGTTTCAATAGGAGGTTGATTAAGGGTAGGGGGAGGAGGAGGGTTGGAAGAGACAAAGATATAAATATTAATATGGTTAATTATATGGGGAGTTTGGAAGTTATAAAGAAGGGGTTAGCATTGAGGAGTGGTGAGAGAGAGAGAGAGAGAGAGAGAGAGAGAGATTATGGGATTATGAGTTTATAGAGGAATGAAGGAAGTTAAAGAGAAGGGGGAGTTTAGGTAGAGAGAGACAGATAAAGGTTGGAAGGTGAGTGGTCAATTGTATGGTGTAGGGAGATTAGGAGAAACATAGAGAGAATGGGTGCTTATTTATAGAGAGGATGAAAGAATTCAAAGAGAAGGGGGAGTATAGGGAGAGACATAGATAGAGGTTGGAAGGCAAGTGGTTAGTTGTATGGTGTAGGGGGATTAGGAGAAACATAGAGAGAATGGGGGATTATTTATAGGAGGTGTGTGTGTGTGTGTGTGTGTGAGAGAGAGAGAGAGAGAGAGAGAGAGAGAGAGAGTCAACAGGGTTTTGATTAAGGGTATAGGGAGGACAAGGGTTGTGAAAGAGAAAGATATAGATATTAATAGGGTTAATTATTTGGGGAGTATGGAAGTTATAAATAAGGGGTTAACATTGAGGAGTGGGGGGGAGAGAGAGAGAGAGGACTGGGTAAGGGTAGGTGGTGGGGAGTAGGGAGTTGGGGGAAAGGAGAGAGGGGAGAGTTTGGGTCGATATAGTGGTATGAGGAGTTGGAGGGTTGGGTTTAAAGAGTGTTTCCACCTTTCACACACCTGGGTTATGTGATATAAATATTCAAGCCACTCAGTGTGTCCTTGGGGGTAAGTATCGAGTCAAGGCTGTCACCTTGTTCTAGACTCTTCTGCTTAGGCTAATTCCTAATGAAACAAAGGGGGGTAGACCCTATTAAATTACTGAGGGTTAATTAATTAGTGTGATGGTGTTATATTGATTAAGTTGTTTAGGATTTATGTGAAATTAACTAGTGGAAACAAAAGATAACAAGATGCAAGACTTAAAGCAGATAAGCACAGTAATGACACTCAATATATATAATCGAAAGAATTGATCAAATAAATCACCAGTGCCTTAAATGGATTCAATAGAGAAAATAATGTGCTTGCGTGCACTTGAAAGAATGTTTTTCAAATGTCTCTTGGTAGATTTGAAATTAATGTGGAATGTGAATGAACTAACTTAGGCGAAAAGGGGACTCCAGATATACCCAAGGGGTACTTGGAGTATGTGCAAAAGTGAACTTTCATGGCTACCCGTGAGGTGTTTGTGTGCTGGAATGAAATCTCAAATACTATTATTCATAATGCACCTGTTAGGGTGTGACAGAGATCGACGCCTCGAGGTCATTTTCCAGTTGTTCCCACTCCTTTGGGTATTTTTCCACCGCTTATAGTTTGTTCGAGGCATTGGATTTTCACTTGATGGTCTGTCAATTTGGGAGGTGAATACTAATTAATATAGTCACTTAAGTGCTTTCGATGCATCTTGACTCATCGGATGAACCACATCCAAGTATAGAGCATACACACTGGAGTCTTTGTTATTTTTAGTAAATTTTAAAAGAGGTGTTCTTATTAAAAAGAAAACCCTCCAGGAACGTCTTTTGGTCCAAGTGGAACTCAATCAAGGAATCAAGGAGGGCTTTATTTTATTATTATTATCAAAACAATTAATGAAAATGGAATCAAAGATACACAACACTGGTTTTCTAATTAGTCCTACCACGCATCTCTTTCCCCTTGCGGGTCAATCGGGAAGTGGTGGGGTAAGTAGTATGATTACTTTTCAATTGAAAAAATGGAACAATGAAAAATATTATCAAAGTATACAATCCTACATTTCAATACTAAACTAGAAAAAAAAAAGCGAAAATGCAAAAAAGTGAATGGACGTGGATCTCTCCTAGGGGGATGGGGAGCGGGCTCGAAAGAGCCTACTTGAAATGATTCCTTTTTTTATTATTATTGGTTACAATATAATAAAACAAAATTATGTACTTTGGTCCTTTTATTGAGGATTCAAAGGATTACAAAAAGATTGTAACAAGCTGGAATAAAATCACAGTGGTGGCGGAAGCCTTCGGGAAGCTCCGGTTCTCCCAAGTGTCATAAAATTGGCAGAGTATACTTCTCTTTTTTGTTAAAACTGATAAAAAACAACGATAAATTAAAATCAAATGTAACTAAAAACACTTTGAAAGTGTTTTGCATCATCACACAGATTATAATAAAAAAAACTAAGTAAATCTTGTCAAAAAGGGGCTAACCTAGTTTTTCAAAAAGGAACCTAGGAAAGTAAGCTTTCCTTGGGATGTTGGCTTGTTGTTTTGGAAGCCAATGATATATGCAATTTTCTTGTAGAATATGAAACTTTGAAGAACATAAAATAAAACTACCTTATTAGCAAGCTACAAATTTCCTTTATAATGCTTACAAAAAAGAGGGTACTTTCAACTAGATCTCTTCAAATATAACTTTATATGAAAAAAGGAACCGAGATATAAAATTAAGAAAGGATATTACTAACTAGTTATATATTTGATTTTCTTAATGAGACAGATCTAAGCAATAAGATTCTTTAATAGTAACCAATTTGAAGAAAATTTAAGATTTTGAAGGAGGAAGAGGAAAGGAGAAGTGCTTGTTGCTGAAGCAGATCTGCAAAAGAAGCTTGTTAGTGAAGCACTGAGGGGCACACTATTCACAATATTTAATGGAAAACTATTGGAATCAAACCTAAACATAAACTCTTCCAATCACGGCAAACCTGTAAGCTAAACAACAAATCCTGCAAACAAAACCATTAAATCTGAAGATACATATGAGAAGTCGATGATATAGCATGAAAATAACATTATTCAGCATGAGAATATTAGCTCATTCAAACATATGTATAAAAATAGGATTAAGTAATATTAATTACAATGATATATTCCTATGATTCCAATAATCATTTAGGCAGACAATAGTTTAATGCAAAAATTGAAAAAAATAGCTATTCACCTCAAAAGCAGCATGATAACGATAATCCACACATTAGCCTCCAAAGCTTTTGTTTATTTCAAGAACTGATGATCAATACAATATTACAATAGAAATCCCTTCAATCCATCTCCAACTAGCTTGGAAGAGGAAATCTGTGCTTTATTTATAACAAAAACTTGAAAACCCTATCCCACAGGGGTGCATCCATGACTGAAGGAGAGACTGCAGTTGACAAAGAGATAAGTTGAGCCTAATTTGATGATGAACCGTGTCTAAACTGATGATGAACTAAGTATGAACTAATTATAATTGGATGAACTAAGTTTAACTAGACTAGAATTGCAAAAATCAGAGTGACACCTCACTCAGTTAACTGAACCAACCAACAAATAACTCCCATCTTTGATCCAAACATGTGGAGGAGAGAGAAGGGAGGGTGCAACCCTAGCTTTGCATGTGCTTCTTAGCTCCTCTTCAGTCTTAGTGCATGCCTTCAGTCAAGGAATGTTCATCTCTAGTCAATTTGAAGCCATGGGACTAACTTCAGTCAAAATGGTGCAAAATCCACTGATTTAGGAATTTTGGATTTGCTCCATTATTTAATTAATTTTTAATTAAATTAATTAATATTTGACTTTTTTTGGATTTCTCAACTGAGTGATGGAAAAATCACTCAAAACTTAGGAAAAGTGGGTTTGTGGGCTTAGAGGGTGCTCTTAGTTAGAAAATGAGCACCCCCATGCCTAAATATGAATTTTAACCCCACTTTTATTACAAGGCCAATTTTTCCAATTCGACTATTAAAAATAGCCTAATTTTTGTGGAAAAATTAAAATTAAAAAAAACTTGAAAAAATAAAAAAATAAAAACCTAGGGGGACTTAGACATGTTCATATGACTCAACCATAATGCCTAGCATGTTTATAAATTGACACATAGACTCTAATAACCTCAATAGGGCTAAATTCCAAGCCAACCACCCCAACTTTGGAGGTATTGAGTGAAAAAATCATAAATTATCAATCATTTATTCAACAACCAATAATGACCAAGGGAAAAAACACCCTGGGATGATCAGATTGACAAATGAGGTCTAGGAGACCGAGTCTTTTACAGATATTATAAAGCTATAACATTTATTACAACTCCCCCAAGGGGGTATGAACATGTGATATGGTACAACAAAGTTTCCCAAAAGCAATACTGAAGGTGTTCTGAAGTCCAAACTAGTTATCTTTGTCTGGTTCACCAGGCTCACTTGAAAAAAAACCACTAAGTACAACTTAGGTGGTAACATCTGGGTCCTACTGTGGGATGTGTGCTCAATCTTGTCTTTAAGGTAAGGAGAGGATACGAGAACACCAAAATCTCTGGTTTATATACCCTGTAAAAACATCTCAACTTGATAAGAAAACCTCAGTAGTGCAAGTTTTATAAAAAACCAAATGAACCATTAAGCTGATTTATTTAAAAAAAATAAATGTAACTAACTAATTTTATTATTATTATAGCTAAGTACAAAACATAAATGCAGAAAGTAAATGCTCTCTTTCAAGGAGCTTATTTTCCTACTCTAAGCATGATATAAAAAGGGTTAAGTGTAATTAGAAATCCAATTTAACCACCTAAGCATTTTATTAACATAAAACAAAATTTCCTCGTCTTTGGTTATTGGCCAAAGTAAGTATACTTTATTTAGAAAATGAAAACCTATCTGATGATCTGGAATGGGTGGGCTGGATGGGAAATCATAGGCATGAATAAATTCATTAAAGCTCTTCCCAAACTAGTATGTGCTCGCACAGGTTGCTTCTATCTATGATTGGATAGGACTGATATACCAATCGACAGGATGGGGCAGAATGACTACATCATCATACTGATCATCAGTTCTTATCAAATGATAACTCGTTGCATAATCCCCAAGCTACTGCAAATCATAAGGAACCTCTACATGTGAAGAAGATGGTTGAGACTAATATTCCACTGACTACATCACATCTGACTTTTCAAACCACTGATTCTCAATGTCTTCATTACTAATACCTTTATGCGGCTTTGCATGATATTACTCTGAATGATCATGTGACAATTCTAAATTCTCCTCGTCCATACTAATATTTTCCCAGGTATCCAGATCCATGCTCCCCTCTACAGATGTATTGTATATTGGACTTCCACAAATTTTTGAATGGACACTCCCCTTGCTGGACATATCATGGATGGGGTTCTAAATAATATTTTCACAAGTTGGATTATCTATGAAATTCCAATAGTCATCACTACCATCTATGTCGGATATGAGAGAGCCTTCCCCATTGGTATCACATCCTGAGATATAACTATCCTCCTCCTGTTCATAATAATAATCCTTCAAACTTTTGGTTTTAAATATATTATGAGAATTTAAAATTTCCAAAAATTCATCTCTAAGTGGTGAACATGAAGGAGCGTCATCATACAAATCATAAATTTCTTCATAAGTGTCGATCTCTGTAATGTTTTCCTCATGAGGGATTTCTCAAAAATAATTATCATTGCAACACACTTGAGAAAATCCCAAATCTTCAATGTTTTTAGTTATGGTGACATGAGGAGAGTCTTCAACAATGTGTTCAATCATGGGTTCCTTGTGAAGCTCTTCAATGTGATTGTCATGGATATTCCCATCTTTAGAATCATGTTGTGTATTGAGAGATACCTCATGTTCTTTAATAAGATGCTTAATTGCTTACTTTCTTAAATAACTATTAGGATGCTCTTTGATGGGAGTATCATGGATCTCCTCTTCACTTAAATGTTCAAGAAGTCATTCCAAGTCTTCAATACTTTGTATCATGGAAAAAGGTCCATCATATGTTTCCATGTGATACTCTATCCCAGATAGGTAGAAGGTACAGATATTTTCAATAGAATTTTTCAAACCATTCATACTAACCCCTACCATCATGCCACTGCTCTAAAAATATCCAAAGGAAGCTTGGAAAATAAGTTATACATTTATTAGGAAGGCCCTGATAGAACCAACAACCCAGCAAACATTTCCATCATATTGTCTTCATGAAGCATATTGTAGTCAGCCATCAACTGAAGGAAATATTTGACATGCCGAATCGCCGAATCACCATAATTTCCATGAAATACTGGAAGCCATTTATATGCATCCCGCACACCATCACAACAATTAGGAAAACCTAGGATGTTTGAGAAATTGATAGGCTGAAAAATTCTAGTTATCTGGCCACCATATATCTCCTTTAATTCATCCATATAAAAAATTAATAGTATGTGTTTGATATAACCATTAAACCTTGTACTGAAAAGTTGGAGATGTCAAGTGATGAGATTTAGAGGTTATAATATGTCGCATGGGATCATATACACACAAAAAAACTTTACAAGTTTATGAGATAACAGGGCTTTTATCCCTTCAATGGAGTTGCCATGTGAGATTTAAAATATACATTTAAGAACTCTCACAAAAATTACTTTTTTCTTTTCTTTGTAAAAATAAAAATTGAAAAAAGTCAGTGGAGTCACCAGATGAAAATTAAATATCTACTCTAAGCCATTTATCAAACAAGGAAAAACCAAAAAGGAAGAAAAAAAAAGTCATACTCGGGGAATAAAAATATTTATCCCCAGCAACAACGCCAAAAAGTATTGTCGCCTTTCACACACCTAGGTTACGTGGAAGAAATATTCAAGCCAATTTGTGTGTCCTTGGGGGAAAGTCTCAAGTCAAGACTTTCGCCTATGGAAATTGAACCCAGGTGTTAGAACAATTACACTCACAACAATTGCCAATTACACATGCAAATTACTCACAAAAGAGACTTAATATGGAGCTGAACACTAATCTGTATTGAATAAGTGTACAATAGCCAACACTATGAATTCATAGGCTGCCAAAATAGATAATTACATGAGAGATTCAAATGCATAAGGATGCCTGTAGCTAGGGTTTTCGCCCTAGCTTGTACGAATGAGTACCTACTAAGGACAATAGATTCCTTAGTAGCAGTTCAATGTTATGTGAATTAAAAGCTATAACTAAAATAAAAAATTAAATACAAACATGTATGAAGCACAAATAAGTAAAAGGTAAAGAATTATTTTATTGATCTGACCTTCAATGTGAAGGTTGGTGAAGCCCTTTGCGGTGATCCGAGTCGGTGGCTCCGAGCTTCAAGCTGCTTCTTCTCTTTCTCCAATGGTGGAAATGGGCCAAAAGGGGCTCTCAATGGTGAAAGTAGCTCAATGGTGAGCTAGGGTTTCACGAGCAATTTTGGTAGAGGCAAGATACTGTGATTGTGGATATTGAATAAGGGGTCTCCGTCACTTATTTATAGTTGGAAACCATGCGGTTTTAGGGTTAGGGTTTCAGCTGTTTAGGGTTTCAGCTGTTTAGGGTTTTTTCCTCATTTTCCTCATTATTTTATAATTTTTATTCCTTTTTGGAGATTTTGCTTTTTTGGAGGAAAAGAGGGTTTTATGGCCTTTTGGAAGCATTTTAAGCCTTTTGGAGGCTTTTTGCATGGTTTTATGGGTTTTTGATGGAAATATGGTGGGAAAATGGACAAATGAGCCATGTAATGGGGTAGATGAGGTAGTGAACCCTTTTTGGGTGTTAACAGATTTCCCCCTGATGTGCGAGGGAAGGAGCTCATCATATGGCCGATGGACATCATAAGTCATATTCGTTTTTCTTGGGGTGTGGAGAAGAGAAGGAACCAACTGAAGCCTGGAACAACGATCTCGAACCAACTGCAAGGACTGAAAATTACATAACCTCAATAATGGATGAGGAATCATCTGATAATCTGGACGAGGCGGACATTCCCATGCTCGTATCAAGATGCATAAAAATAACTTTGAGGTCCGAAAAGAGGGACCTATAGGATACATAGAAAACCACTGTGTATATCATAAGTGTCCAGAGGGGACACAAATCTGGAACATACTGCTGGGCTGACCATGTCTGAACTGAAGAACTAATGTACTGGACTAATAGCAGTGCTCCTGAATGTGGTTTCAAAGGAACTAATGAGTTGCTGGATCAAAGAGACAACGGTCATAAGTGCAATGGTACACTGATATGGAACTGAACTGGGTACTCGAGGAAGCATGGAACTGGATGGCTTCCTGAATATAATCGCCAACGCAGCCCGGACATTCACGGGAACATAAAACTGGCTGTTCCGAATTAACTCACCAATGTGCTAGAGTCGGGGGAAATCCGGGGTCTTTGACACATACTGGAAGGGATATACATCCTGCGTGATTCTCAATGATGCGATTAAGGTGCTGAAGTTGAGCATGTGCGAAACAACTATTCGGAGAGACAATGATGATTCCTCTCAAAATGGTCCGTAGGCACTCACCACAGATGGTGATGGGTCCAAGGCGCAGGGGCCTCTGGGTCTACCCTCTGGAATAGAGGGGTTGTCGTCGACAGAGGGAGACCTGCAACTATCAAGGCAATGATGTTTCCTTGACAGGAGCGCGAGGTGAACAACCGAACTGTGATAGTACTGATGGCAGGGTTGAAACTGGGGTAAATAACTGGGTAAATAGAGAGGGTGGACTCAAACTTCCTTTGTTCAGAGTATGATGGCGGGGACGATCGGGCAGCACATGAAACTGATTGGTGGTAAAGGGATCATAGCTGTATAGGATCTGGGAAGTTCACTGGGCTGAGGGAGACTCAAGCTATGGTAAAATGGTAGGAGACTGTAGAATACTCTGAACAAAGGTGACCTGATTGGAGGTGCTACCGAGAGGATTGATCATAGCGCTAAGAAGCGTGGGGGGACTTCTTCATGGGTAAGGGAACTAGAAGAAGTGTGGATATAAAGTGGTACTGTCATGTGGATTTTACGAGCCCATGACAGTTCATGCTCATGGTTGCTTTCAATTTTAAGGAGTCTGAAAGCAAATAAGAAGACTCTGAAGTAATGGAATGATACTGTCATGTGGATTTGACGAGCCCACGATAGTACATGCTCGTGGTTGCTTTCAATTTTAAGGAGTCTGAAAGCAAATAAGAAGACTCTGAATTAATGGAATGGTACCGTCGTGTGGATTTTACGAGCCCAGGACAGTTCATGCTCGTGGTTGCTTTCAATTTTAAGGAGTCTGAAAGCAAATAAGAAGACTCTCAATTAATGGCTAGGCAAGGAGGAAGTGTTCAATCAAGGAATATTTATGATGACCAGGACTGAGGGTGGGGGGGAACACTAGTGGGCCTCCTTGTAGGGTGAATGAATGGTGGCAAAATAACGAAACATTTGCAGTATGACAGGAGTGGATGGCTCATGTAAAAAGTGTGGAACAATCTAATGGTGGCCAATGTGGTGATCAAATCGAGGAAGCAAGGTGTCGGGACACAATGTTGAAATGGTGCGAAGTGAGAGCGAGAAATGATCTCAAGCATCATCACGAGCCTGGAAAAATGAATCCGGCTATATCAACAGTGTGAAAAATGGAGAACGGCCGAAGTGGCGCGTAAACCGAGGCAACAAGGTGTCGGGGCACAATGTTGAAATTGTGCCAAGTGAGAGCGAGAAATGATCTCAAGCATCATCACTAGCCTGGAAAAATGAATCCGGTGATATCAACAGTGTGAAAAACAGAGAACGGCCAAAGTGGCGCGTAAACCGAGGCGACTAGTGGTGTCTAAAAAAGGATGAAAAATTGACGTAGAAAAAATGATGCAACGAGGTGACCATCGTGATGGTCTCATCGTGCTGATTCCAAAAGTGTAGCTAGGGATGAACGGGACGTTGTTTCTGATGAACGGGGGGTACATCAGGCCATGTGTCGATGTGGTGCTCTATAATGGCAGGGTCAAGACCGGGCATTTTGGTATAGGACCAGGAAAAGACATCACGGAATTCTCTGAAGAGTTTGTTGTATTCCTCAATTTCTTGCTTACTGCAAGAGGCTCCTAAAGTGATGAGTTCGAGGGTGCCTCCTGGGGCATCGATGTCAATTTGGATGATAGGTGAGATGTTGGCCATGTTACCCACTTCGAAGGCGTCAAAAGCAGGAATATGGTCCTTGAACCAGTCAACCTTGGGGGGAAGGAAGTCTTTGGATTCAATTGCAATGTGAGGAGCAGTGTTAGAGTAGGGTTCATCTGGGAGGAAGTAGGAACGATGGTGCATGTCATTCCAAGGATAATCTGGGGTAGTGAGAGCCTAGAGAATCTCCTCATCCGTACGGAATGTTTGTGTCATCAAATCGGTTGATGAAGGAGTAGTGGTGGAAGAGATCATATAAATGGTATTAACCTCTTCGGAAGAGGAAGAGTCCGGGGGGTGGATTTCCACAATGGTGGGTGGTGCCGTCTCAAGATCCAGATTGTTCATCTCAAAGAGAGCTGCTCTGTAATCGGGGAGTTCGGGACAATGATGGGAGTAATGCCCATAAACATCGCATAGGTCACATGAGTGGTTAGTGCGCAGGGATTTGTCGCGAGGCTTAGGGGTTGAATCTAGATGGACAACCAGGATAGTGGGTTCATCGTCAAGCAGTTGCATGTATTCCTGTAACGCCGATAACTGAGGACATAGGTGAGTAGCATGGCCCAACTCATCGCACAGCACGCATTTGGGAGGAGCATGAAACACAGGGCGATTTTTGACTGTCTTAGGAGGTGGGATAGTAGTGTATGGTTGGGGGCCTCTACCCCCAGTGGGTTTGGTAAGAGGAGGGGGGGATTTCGCGAAGGATGACGGGGTAGCGACACCGGGAGGTGGTTGACTAGTAGTGACAATGGGTTGCACTGGTTGCAGGATGACATCGGGTGTTGGCGGATGAGCGGGGGGTGAAAGATACCAAAAAGGTAACCCTAAGGTTAACCCAGGTAGGCTGAGGGTGGCCATGACCGGGGCGCTAACTACTCCTGAGGGCGGGACAAGGAAAGGAATGGTATGGATGGGTGTAGCACCATGTGACTAGGTACCAGAGGGGGTTTAGGCAACAAGGGCGGTTGATTAGTAGGAGTTCGCGTGTTATGGGACAGGGTACATATGGCTTCAGAGGTGGAGCCATATTGGTTCCGTTGGGTCTGGAGGTTGACCTCATCGGAGGACATCATCAACAAGTGGTGGGTACCTGAGTCAAGCACAGGTTGATCAGGAGTAGCGTAAGTGATTTGTTGTTGGGTTGTCGCGTTGGCTTGAGGGGGAGCCAATGGTTGGGTGTTCACTACGCCTTGGGTTGGTAAGGGGTTTTGCAGCACCAAAGGTGGCTGCTGAGGTTGTGGCGGGTTGGGCGGTGCTTGAGGAGCCGTCTTCCCTTGGCGTTGTACATCAGCAGCCAAAAGTTGCCGAGCCCGATCCATATGTGGACAAAAATGTGTGTAGTGGCCATAGACCCCGCAAACAGAACAAGGATAGTTTGTTCACAAATTCCGGCCCCTACTGTGGTTTTGTTGGCCCTAGTTACATTGGTTGTTCTGGTTCTACTATGGGTTTTGTTGAGCGTAAAATTACCCTTGGAAAGCAGGTGGATTCTGAGGTTGTACAGGGGGTGGAGTAGGCTGCGGTGGATGATATGTAGGTGGAGGTTGCGCAGGTGTAGCAACCTGAGGGTGTTGCTGATAATGCTGTGGAGCGGGTTGTGGGTTTTCCGCAGGGGCTGGCTGTGGCGGGTAATAAACGGGTTGGGCTTGTGACGACGTAGGAGCTGGTGCAGCCTGCTGGTGATAGTAGGGCTGAGACACGACCGGGGGGGCGTAAGCGGGATTCATATGACCGAAACACTGAGGTGGACATGAGGGTCCATGGGTATGGTGGTGATGTGTCATGGGAGCATACGGGTTGTTTGCTCCAGACTGTGAGGTAGCCCGCGAAGGGTCAGGGCCAGGGGTAGGACGAACTATGGAAAATGGTTGAGGCTGCGAAGAGATACGGCCAATGATGTCGTCGACAATGTGAGATGCCCCCGGCGCATCGTGCTGGGAGGAATTGTCATGAGGGGCATCAGGTATAATGGTGTAGAGATAACCTGACTAGGCATAAATGAGATCGAACTGCTGGGCCTTAAGGATGGCCTCTTCTTCAGACTGGGGTCGTTTGGATGCTACATCCTTAGAAATGATAGGAAGGAGGGATTTGAGGAACCAGTCTAGGAAGATCCGGTCGTCTAACTTGATCTTGCATAAACTACGGCGTCGACGCCATTCATGAATGTGGTCCGTGATGTGGGTAGCCGTGTTTTGTCTGCATGATAGTAGGATTTCAATGCCTGCGTCATAGCGGACAGGTAACTGGAAGAACTGTAGGTAGGTCAAGGCAAGGGAAGTAAAGGTGGCATGGGTTCCATGGGGTTGTTCAATGTACCACTTGGCAGCAGAGCCAGTGAAAGTGTGCTGTAATAAACGGAGGTGAATAGAATCGTCTACTATGGAGTTGGAGGAACACCATAGATGGAAGGACATGATATGATTCTGTGGGTCCTCACCTGCCTTGCCCTCGAACTTAGGGATGTCAGAGGGGAGCTTGGTGGGCATGTGAGGCCACGCAGGGTCGTGTCAGATTGGGTCGTTGGTTAATCTAGCTAGGTCAGGCAGGTTGAGGCTAGCCATGAATGGAAAACTGGACGAATGATGCGACACGGTAGTGGGTTGGACCAAGTTGGGGCCGATGCCCCCAAGTGGAGGGGTCATGTGAGGGAGGTTGCCCCCAAGTGGGGGAACTAAGGTGGTATAGGAAGGTCCTGCACCACCATGGGTGGGATGGGTCAATAATGGAGTAGGGATAGGTATTCCTGCTATGGGAATCGGTGCTGTGAGGGGGACAGTAGAGGGGGGCCCCGTGGAGGGCATACCCAAAGTAGGTGTGGTAACTGTTGTCATGGTGGATGTGCCACCAATGGTCCCTACCAAGATGGTAGTGGGAATCACGCCAGCCATGGGGCTGGTAGGGGCAGTGTAAAGGGGGTTCTCAGAGTCTGGCTCAGAATCAGATGTAAAATAAGGGGCGTCAGTATCTGGTGACGGAGACCTATGCCACTGACGAGTGGAGTCAAGTGACAAGGCTCGAGATCTATGATGAGTGGTATCAAGTGATGATGATCTGGGTCGAGGACGGGTGGTGTCAAGTGAACCGTGCTGTGGGGGCTCGCCTCTGAGGCGCCAAGAATGTCTCGGGGACTCAATGGTGATAAATGGTGTCAAATCTTTGTGGGTTGAGGTAACTACAAATCAGCTCAAAAAACTCTAATGCAACTGAGTGTGCAGAAGGAGAGCTCAAAAAATAGGGCGCTCAGGCCAACAACCAACTCAAAACACCCACTGTAACTATGTGCTACAATAGGCGGAGTGTCAACAGAAATGGTCAGAATACCAAAAAACAGCAGGTTGCCTAAAAAATAAAAAATGGTGGACTCACTAGACCAAAAGGAGGTAAGGGAGCATGCAAACACCTAACTAGAAGTATTATGACTCAACTAGACATATCCTCTGCAAGGTGATGAAATCCAAGTCAGATAATATGAAGCGGAAATCAAAGTGGCTAAGGTATCCCCCTACCGGGAGGGACACCGGGTAGTCAAATCCTAGAGGAATGGCAACTAAGATACCCCGTTCATGACACGTCCAGAAAGGTAAATTTGTCGCTTGGTCCTTTAACCGCAATACCCCTATACAGGTATATCCCGAGAATTGCGAAAGGTAGCCCTTCAGTTACTGAATGGAGTTCGGTATTCCACTCAGACTTCCGGAACCAATCTCACGACTTCAACCCTCCTAAGGGAGAGGCCCTCTGATAAACCGGTTGTGACCGTGTCAAAAAATACTAGGGGATTTTGGTTCCCTAATGGACAACAACTATGTCTCAAGTGTAAATAATCGAGGGGTGTTATTGGAAGCCTATCCCCTCGATCCTACCTAACTACAAAAATTCTTTTATGTTCCCCAAGTGGGGTTAGAATGTTGGTTGAGTTAAGTATTTTTTAAGTCTCACTTGATTTAGGTGACAGATTGTGTACTTGTGAGGTTATGAACCCAGAAGAGAAGTGCCAGGGCAACTTCCTAAATATCAATAATACTGAATGAAAAATTTTTACCATGCAAAATTATCTGAATAAACAATGCTGAATTTTTTTTTAAAAATTCTGTAAAGGGGGACAAAAATGCTGTTGCAGAAAAGGCTGTAGGGCTGCAGGTAGAACAGATGGCTGTGCAGGTGCAAAAAATATGGCAGCAAAAGGCCTGATTCCCCCCCCCCCAAATAAATAAATAAAAAAAATTCTCGGGAAAAAAAAAAAAAAATTCAGAAATCAGACCGCGGGTTTGTTGCGGAATCCCGCGGTCGGACCGCGGGTTTGAGGGAAATAGCCGCGGCCAGGTCGCGGCTTTCTGGCCGGAAAAAAAAATAAAAATTAGACCGCGGGTTTGAGGCAAAAAAGCGCGATCGGACCACGGGTTTGAGGCCGACAGACGTGGTAGGGCCGCGACTGCGAAAGGAAAAGACGCGGCCGGGACGCAGGAAAATGGCTGACAGGTGCGGTCGGACCGCAGGTTTGAGGGAAACAGGCGCGGTCGGGCCACGGCAATGGGGCTAAAATTCGCGGTCAGCGGCGGCCGAAAGGGACAGCCGAAAGGAAAAACAAAAAATAAAATTGCAAAAAATAAACCAGCGGAGTCGCCAAAACTGTAGCTAGGGTTTTCGCCCTAGCTTGTACGAATGAGTACCTACTAAGGACAATGGATTCCTTAGTAGCAGCTCAATGTTATGTGAATTAAAAGCTATAACTGAAATAAAAAATTAAATACAAACATGTATGAAGCACAAATAAGTAAAAGGTAAAGAATTATTTTATTGATCTGACCTTCAATGTGAAGGTTGGTGAAGCCCTTTGCGGTGATCCGAGTCGGTGGCTCCGAGCTTCAAGCTGCTTCTTCTCTTTCTCCAATGGTGGAAATGGGCCAAAAGGGGCTCTCAATGGTGAAAGTATCTCAATGGTGAGCTAGGGTTTCACGAGCAATTTTGGCAGAGGCAGGATACTGTGATTGTGGATATGAAATGAGGGGTCTCCATCACTTATTTATAGTTGGAAACCATGTGGTTTTAGGGTTAGGGTTTCAGCTGTTTAGGGTTTTTTCCTCATTTTCCTCATTATTTTATATTTTTTATTCCTTTTTGGATATTTTTTCTTTTTTGGAGGAAAAGAGGGTTTTATGGCCTTTTGGAAGCATTTTAAGCCTTTTGGAGGCTTTTTGCATGGATTTATGGGTTTTTGATGGAAATATGGTGGGAAAATGGACAAATGAGCCATGTAATGGGGTAGATGAGGTAGTGAACCCTTTTTGGGTGTTAACAATGCCCTTCAAATTTAATCAAAAGCAGGCTTACTAAATCTAAGCAAATCCCCCATAGGTGCATAAAGAAGTTTCCAAAACTGTCTAGGAGCTCACGAATTGGAAAAATAAATTAGGAAAGATAATAGGTGGTGGAAGAACAACTCATACCTCCTTTCTCATAGGAGAAAAGAGTGGACAATTTTGAGGACAAAAAACAAGTTAACTTCACCTAGTCAAACTTTCCGAATTGCCTTAAAACTCAGAAAAAGCAGGCAATAAAGCAGAAAAATAAGACATGTGCTAGGGATGCCAGGAATAAAGTAGATTTGATTCCAAGAGGTTTCCTAAGAACTCCATGACTCAAATTTATCAAGTTTGACCACTATGGATTTGTGGAGGACAACTTGCATAAGGTGGAATATGGAAACTAGGCAAATAAGACAAAAATTTGATTAATTAATTTCTAAGGTAGCTAACTATGGGTTGATTATTCTAACACCCCCCCTTAAGCTTGACTTATGAGTAAAATAACATAAAATTATAGGGCCTAGCAACAAGGCTTAGTCACCCTTTACATACTGCATGTCCATTTAACCAAGGAAAGAGGAAAAAACCCAGTGGGAAAAATCCTCCCTTAAACATGGACAGTAAAGCAAAATTTGGAAATATTGTCATCAGTCATGCTTCATAGCATGATCAGCAATCCCTAGCAGTGATTTGAGATTGCTAAATGTCTTCTCACAAAAAACGTTGGTGAAGATATCTGCTACTTGTTCTAAAGATGAACAGAAGAGTAGGTGAATGGTGCCATCATGCACAAGCTGTCTGATGTAGTGCATATGGATCTCAATGTGTTTGGTTCTATGCTTCTGAACTGGATCATTGCAAATTCAAATGGTACTATGATTATCACAATATATAGTAGTTGAGTATTCTGATTCGAATCCACACTCTCCAAGTAACCCCTGCAACCATAAACATTGAGTTGTTGTATTTACAACTCCTTTGTACTCTGCTTCTGTAGATGAGAGTGCAATTGCACTCTATTTCTTGCTTGACCAGATGATTGGCCCTTCTGCAAGCATGAACACATATCCTAATGTTGACTTTCAATCTATTCTGCCACCTGCCCAATCACTATCAATAAACCCAATCAAATCAAGATCAGATTTAGCTTCATAGAAGATCCCATGAGTCCTTGTTCCCTGAACAAAGTTAAGGATCCTTTTGGCTGCTCTCCAATGGATCTTGTTGGCTGCTTTGGGCAGAACCGGGTTTACTATGATCAACCAAAAACACCCCTAGATCACCGGCCCTTTCGGTGACAAACCACAAAGTGGCATGAAGTCTCACCCGAAGTGACTCTAATGGGTTGGCCAAGGACTCAAGTGTCTTGGACTGGGTTCTGTGGCAATCCCACTGGTGGCTCGTAGCTCTTCTAGCCGCACGGTCTCTCGTTGCGTATCGCGCGATCTTCTGCTCACGTTGTGTGCTTTCCTTGCCTCGTAGCTCTTCTAGCCATAGGATATTCCTCTATACCGCCGCGTGATCCTTTCCTACGGTGCGCACTTTCTCAGACCCGCGATATCTCCAACCTCATCGCATCACCACGCACCGTGAAACACGTAGTTCCTGCTCAACACTAAGTCCCTCGCCTGTGGTATCGCACACCACAGCTCCTCTGCTGGTGTGGTATCACCTCTCGGTGATATCCTACCTCCACGGTTTAGTGCACTTAGCGTTTCTCGTGTCGACGTGCAATACTTAACATACAAGGCTATTCGATACTGCAATAGAGACTATTTTACGCAAAGCATAAATGAACCATAAACAGTGTGCCAGGATGTTAACCTATATTTATCCTCCTATATTGCTGTGAACTGATTAACACATTCATTCATTAAACTGTAAACAAAATCCATAAACTAACTGAGAAATGCATAAGTAAACATAACACATAAACCATCGCATAACACTGATTTTAACGTGGTTCACCTCCAGGATGGAAGTTACGTCCACAGAACTATGTTTTTACTATAGCTCAGGGGAAGGTAAAACACAGTTCTGCTGCACCGCATATGCAGCTTAAGATCTTCTCTCTTAGATCTCTTTTCTCTTCTATATTTCTCTCTTACAATATACTCTTCCCTCTCTGTCGATCCCTGCGGATATTTACATACATATTCTATAAGCTAACTACTGGTTACAGTAAGATTGCTTCCGCTAATAATAGAACCAGAGCTAGGATTTTACAATAGTCTAATAGTCTGCAAAACACTACTAACAACTGAATGAGCCAACTAACTAACCAACCAACAAAAACACAAAACCACCAACCCTTTTACAATACAAAATATATTCTTATATAGGCAGCCCGAAGGTCTTGCCATTACAACACTGTGGGCCTGTCCAAACAGTAACCCAAAACCTAACTAGTGACAGTCGGCCATATCTGTGCTTGAGGTAGCCACTTTCTGTCACACCACAGCTCTTTGCAGTATTCCATGCTTCCCAGCACTGATCATGGGTACTATGCACTGCTTCTCTTTTCTGTCCTTCGCCTTCAATGCTTTAGCCTCGTTTCTCCTTCTCCTTTATGAGGCTCGCTGAGCCCTCCTGTCTTTCGCCGCTGCCTTCAATGCAGTGGTTGAGCTCTCTCTTCTTGGTCACTCAGGTACCATTTCCTTCTTGACTTTTCTATCTTAAAAGTCATGGTTTCTGGCTCTGCTCTCCAGCTGGCAACGTGCTACGGCGTCGTATCTCTGTCTTAACTTCTTTCCACCAAAACTTATCTTTCCACCAAAACTAGCAGCTTCTTCTGTAGCTACGAGACCCTGCTCCAACAGTCCCCTAACACTTACTTGTGGCTCGTCCCTGAGCCACCTGCAGTGGACTTCTCTTGCTGTAGCTTTTCCTTGGCTTCCTGCGAAGCCCTCTGCAACCTGTCATGAAGTCCTATGACTTCCCTCTGCATCAATTTGACACTCTCTTGTACCAATTCAAGCAAAGCTTGATTAATACTGGCGTCTTCTGTGGCGTCAGTTTTCTCCCTGGTGGTAGTGAACTCCTTCATTTTCTATTCAACCGTATCAACTATCTCTACAATTTGCTCTTGATACGGTTGAAGCAGGTCATTAATGTGCATCTCCTTGGTTCTTAATTGCTGCGCTTCCTACTGCAAACAGTTCATCTCCTTTGTCTTCCTCATCTTTTGAAGAGCTGCCAAGCCCTTAATTTCTTCTTTCATTGCTGCAGCAGTATTCTCTATCTGCTAAATACTTCGCTGGATTTCTACTTTTTTCGGCAGCTCATCTAACTCGGCCCATGTGTTCGTCGCATCGGTTAGTACTAACTGTGCTTCGTCGATGTGAGATTGCATCTGCGCAGAAGTGAGTCAAAGGGCTTCTACTTGCGCTTTTCGGTCTGCCTGGGAGGTGTCTCGTATGCGAGCCTCAAGCTCAGCGATCTGCACCTCATGGTCTGCCTTCATCTTGGCCACTTCTTTTTCCATCCTAGTCACGGTTTCCTCCAGAGCCTTTGCTCTATCTGCTACTCTTCTTAGCTTCTGCGGAACTGGTAAGGCAAACTCAATGTTGCATTGGGGTAGTTCCAATGCAATGCTCTGCAAAACTTGAGAAATATCTTGCTCTCTTTCCTCATATGTTCATACTTTGTCTACCCTTTTCTGAACACTGATAGCAAGTGCTGCATTTTGTTGCTTCAGCTGCGTATTCTGCTGGTAAGTATCGAGCTCTCTACTCTTGAGCTCTGCACCTAACTGCTGCTGGATCATATGCAACTGGTCAATAAGAAACTCTACAAGGTTAACTTCAATGGATTGTCTAAACTGAGCTGGTGGGTCCTTCATAGTGGGAGAGAATCAGATACTCCCTGGTGGAATTAACACAGTATTGAGGTGATCTTTTCCTAAGCTTTCCTGGCGGGACATCGGCGGTGCCGAGGTTTCTTCGGTGTTCATCTTTTCAGGTGGAATGTACATCATGGCAGTCTTCTCTGTAATCATTCTTAATTCTAGAAGTTGCTTTTCGACTGCGCTCTGGCTCTTTTCCTGCACCTCCTTCATCGCATCAAGTGAGTCCTTCAATGTGTCACACGTCCTTGTTGCGATGAGTTCATAGTCAACGTCTGTCAATGCGGTCTTCAGAGTTGGCTTTGAGGTTTTCTATTTTTTCTTCTGTTGCGTCCCTGGTGGCCCTTGCTGTGAAGGTCTCTTCTTTTCCGTTGGTAGAGGTTCCTCTGTTGAAGATTGCATCTGGGTGTCTGCGTTATCTTTGTCCTTGTCCTGGTGTTATGTCTCTGCACTGTTTGATGATTGTGGTGCGTTATCTTCATATTCCTGCTTCCATTAGTCGTCGAAGTCTCTTATGACTCCTTCGATGTCCCAGGATATCATTCTAAATGAGCCAGTAGCCCAATCATCCCGCTTAGTCTTTTTCGGTCGCAGATAGATTAAATGGTTGTCTGCCATAAAATTAAGCCGTCTATCATACGTGTCCACAATTTCCGTGCTGAGCCGTGGTGTCTCTTGAATGACCTTCATCAACAGCTTATAGTAGTCATGGAATACCATCGCATTGATTGCGCTCTTGGCTGGGCGGTTGGTCTCCCATAAGCTATCATAGCACACTCCTCTGGGTGCGCCACCTGCTATCTATGGAAACTGGGTATGGGGTGGCTCCTTCCACCCAACAAATGCACAAAGTATGAGCAACCACAAAAAATGGAAAGGGTGGTTGGCTTCATCCTGAGCTGCCAAGCAATCTTCTTGCAGCATATTTAATAAAAACAAAGACCAATTGAGTTGTTCCCCCTTTGTGACCTGTATGGCCAGGTGAATTACGGATCCTGTAACTTCCTTTGGTTGAACCTTGGTTAGCAAACTGGCGGTGAATCTAAGTGTCTGATTTGGTATGCTTGAAATGGCATACCCCCGTCCTCCTCTCTGTAGTTGATACTTAGTTACTAGGGCTTGTGGTAACTTGGAGTCCTTGATTTTTCCTGCTGTCTCTATATCAGGGTGTCTACCCGTCTTGGACAGGCCAATGATACAATGTATCAAGTCAATGTTCATGTCTACCTTATTGCCTAGCCAGAGGTACCCTCCGTGTATGTAAGAGAGTAAAATGCGCACCACCGCATTAACCTCTGGACCCCGTCCAAAATGAGGTAATCTTAGCAAATTGAGTAGTCCTGACCGCTCAAGAATCTGGACATGCGGCAGGGGAACACATTCATCTCTCCCTATCCTTAAATTATTCTCAATCTTTAGATAGCTGTCCGGCTTGAACTGAGGATATGTCTTACCCTCTGCCAGGTTATAATATACAAATTTAACAACAGCAGCATATCCTACTAAATCTCCATTTTCCTTTACTCAAGAATCAATGGGTGGTATGGGAACAGTATACTTAGCGTTCTTAGAAATTCTTGGTGCTGGTGCACCTTCGACTGATGGTATCATGTAGTCTGTTCCACTGTGAACTTCTTCCTCACACTCTGAATTGGATTCATCATTGACCTGAGATTCGATCCTCATTTGTGGTTGCTGTTTGGTCTGTGACAAACTTGGCGGAACAATCTTTGGTGGCGTCGCCATAGCACCTGCTCGGCTGTGACGCTGAAATATTCTCAAAATGTTTTCTAGAGGCTCATCCTCGGATAGGACCCACTCAGTGTAAAATGGTGGACGTGCAATGGCTGCAACTTCTGAAAATTACAGCACTCTGTAACCACTTAGCTCTGGACACAGAACTCTTAATAACTTACTCTATAGCTCTCAGTTTTTCTGCAATTGTAACCGTCCCAATTGAATACTTTCTGCTTTTATGCCCAATACGATAATCCCGGACGCAACGGTCATCTAGAATGGACCCGTCGGACGTCATTAATGCCTGGACAAGACCACACCCGCCATCTGTTCCCTAATAAATGTGGAAATCCGATCGAATTTCCCTTGAAACGTGTGTACACAGGGGGCGGTCCCATCAGAGATTTTCCAAATCTGGAAAAATTGATTATACTGCTACCAAATCTACGGTAAGATATACGGATCATTACCTCATTAACTACCTGTCAGATGCTGACTTGACTGGCCTTTTTTCGGTTGCAACACTGAGTACGTGGCAAAAATGAGTATGTGGCATGGGGAGACATCGCGCTGCTGTGATGCGACTTCGCATCACCTGCATACAACAATATCACCTTTTTTTTTTTTTGGTGTAGACTTGCTCCCGGTGCGATGCCTCCTTTCAACTACACTGGACATCTGCACTGCTTAGACTGGTTAAGAGGCGGGGTGGTTATCACTATAGGGCTTAATCCTACTACCATTAATCCATGTGGGCAAAAGCTCCCCATTCAGCTGGCTGAGCTTAACGGAACCTCCCTCTGTGAATTTCTATATCTGATATGGACCCAGCTAGTGTGTCTTGAACTTCCCTGGAAACTTAATGAATTTGCTTTCATAGAGGAGCACTAGGTCTCCGATCTTGAAATTCTTATTCTTAATGTGTCTGTTATGCCAAGCTTTTTCTCTTGCCTTCTGCACTTTTTGATGGAATCCAGTGATGAATCTGTCTTCTTCTAAGGTGAGCAGCTGTGCTAACCTTTCCTCGACTGTGTCTGTATCAGTCATCTCGGTAATCTAAGCAATTCTTAAACTGGGAAGAATATACTCCGTAGGCATAACAACCTCCTCCCCATACACCAAGCTGAAAGGTGTGTGTCCCGTAAGTTTCTTGCATGTGGTCCTGTATGCCCATAATACAGCGTTAACTCTGAGGTCCCAATCATTCCTCTGGCTATTGCAGATTTTAGTAAGAGCATTTTCTAAAATCTTATTAAAGGTCTCCATTGTACCATTATCCTGTGGGTGGTAGGGAGTGCTCTTATGGTGCTGGATCTGGAATTCTTTTGTCAATGCCTCAATAGTGCTATTCAAGAAATGTGTGCCTTGATCACTCATTAAAATGACTAGGAATCCAAACCTACTGATGATGTTTTCAAAAAGGAACTGTGCAGCTGTAGCAGCATTGCAATTTCTTACTGCTTTGGCCTCTGCCCATCTGGTGAGGTACTCTGTTCCAGTGATAATATATCTTGCACCGGTGCGCTTTCCTGGTGGGTTGATAGGACCCACAAAGTCTATAGCCCATTTGTCAAATGCGCGCAACGTGACCTGCGGTCGCAGTGGCATTCCATCGCGTCGCAAGGGTTTTCCTACCCTTTGGCAGATATCGCAACATCTGCAAAAGTCGTTGGTGTCTTTATGCAATGTAGGCCACCATAATCCTACCTCTAGGATTTTCTGCGCAGTCGGCTTTCCTGCGAAATGACCTCCTGTAGTTCCTGAATGTGCCTCTCTGATAATAGTGTCTTTTTCATGCGGCATCACACATCTGCGCAGAACTTCATCCGGTCCTAACTTGTATAGGTGTCCTGCGATGAGGGTGAATTCTGCTTATTTTGCTGCTTAGTAAACTCGTCAGGCGCTACTGCCGTAGTGAGAAATTGAATAATGTCGGCGTAGTACTCATCTGCGATCTAGATAGAGAACAACGACGCATCCGGTAGGTTGTCATCTAGGTTACTTGGTTCTTCTCCTGAGTCTATCTGCGACAAATGATCAGGTCCTGCATTTAGTCTTCCTGGTTTCACAATGATTTCAAAATCATACTCCTGAAAGAGGAGTAACCATCTACAGATTCTCCCCCCTAACACTGGATTATTGACCAAATACTTTAACGCAGAATGGTCAGTAAAACATCTTGAACGGGGCACCCAACAGGTAGTGCCTAAACTTCTGCAGTGCATACACCATAGCTAAGCCTTCCCTTTTAGTTGTGGTGTAGTTCTTTTCTGTTGTCGAGAGCTTTCTGCTGGAATATGTGATAGGGTGGTCGATGTCCCCTTCTCCTGGTTGTGTTAAAACAACCCCTAATGCGATGCCAGATGCATCCACGTGTACATGAAATGGCTTGGTCCAATCAGGAAATACTAATATGGGTGTTGTAACCATCTTCTCTTTAAGCATGTCTAGACTCTGCTGACATTCCTCGTTCCATAGGAATTTTACATCTTTCTTGAGCAATTTCTCCATTGGTGCTATAATCTTTGCGTAGTCCTTGATGAACTTTCTGTAGTACCCGGTATGACCAAGTACTGTCCTCAGTTGCTTGACTGATTTGGGTGCTGGAAGGTTTACAATGATGGCAATCTTCACAGGATCTACCATCAAGCCTTGTCTGCAAACAATGTGACCCAACAAGATACCAAATGGTGCACAAAAATATACATTTCTTCAAGTTTAGAGAAATATGGTACTGCCTACATTTCTCTAACATCAGTCTTAAGTCTCCTATATGCTTGTTAATTAGTCCAAATATAGTCCAATCATCAAAATATACTTCTAAGAATTTATGAATGTATTCTTTAAATATAGCAACTACTACTCTAGAAAATATAGCTGGTGCATTCTTAAGACCAAAGGGCATTACCGTATACTGGAACAAGCCCCATTCTGTTGCAAAGGTGGTCTTGGACCGATCTTCTGGATGTATTCTGATCTGATAGTAGCCTGAAAACCCATCAATGAAGGATTAGACCTCCTGTCCTCCCATGTTGTCTAATACCTCATCAGTGAACGGTGTCGAAAATGGGTTGTGAAGCGATGCATCGTTGAGCTTGCGCAGATCAACACAGATCCTGATGTGTCCTTTTGTTTTCTTTTCTTATATGACCATGGGGATAACCCATTTTCTTTCTTCTATGGACTCAATGATGCCTGCTTCCAGCATCTTATAGATTTCATCCTTTACTTTTTCTTTGTGGCGCGGATTCAATCTATATGGGCGCTGCTTAACTGGTCTAGCATCCTCCTTCAATGGTATCCTCATAACTCCTAGGTCTCCAACTATTCCCTTCATCTCTGTGAACTTGGTGGGAAATAGGTCCTGATAGTCATGTAACAAGTCGAAAATCTATCTGACTGTTTCATCATTCCAATAGTCTCCAATAGAGGCAAACTTAGGTTCTGCATCTATGCCAATATTGATCTTTTTAATCTTGATAGGTTCGGTGATTGCTGGAATCTCTAACTGTGGTCCCCCAACATCGTGAGTTCCTTCTGAATCCAGAATGTTGGTGTTGCGAGGATCCTCATCCTCATCCTTATCTTCATTGTCTGGCTTTGCTGCGAAGTTATAGCACTCAAGCGCGTCTTGCAACTGAATAGTCCACTCAGGTTGAGCCTGCACTGAGATGGTACAGTCCTCGAATATCTTGATCTTGATTATGTCTAGGGCCTGAGCAACACTTGGATATTCTGATTCAAACATGAAGGTAAGTAGGAAACTATCTGTCATAAGTGACCATGTGGTCATCCCCTTACGCAACTAGGTCTCTGTGTACCAGTTCCTTGGAATTGTGTCTAATGTGTGAATCAATTTGTGAACCCATTCATCCTCTGGAATGCCCGACCAGTTCTATTCACATGTCTGAATGTGTGTCCTGGGGTCAGTTTCTCCTGTGTACTTCTATTGGACATACTCTTTGTCATCAGAAAACCTAATCGCCATCAATCTTTTAATATCATCCCAAGATGCGATATTTTCTTTATGCACATACCACCATCTTGCAGGTGTGGCTCGTACTGCAAGGTCCATAGCTGTGATTCTCTGCTCGTAAGGAATCCATTGCTCAAACTGCTCAAGGAATTCCTGAATATCTGTTAGACCATGATATGATGGAATCTCAGTGATCTCAGTGCCAATCCATCGCAGTGATTTACTCATAAACACACATTTGTGCGCTGAGACTTCGTAAAGTCTATTCTACCAGTTCTCTAGACCAATATCGGAATCCGATGTGCATGAGTTGTCGCATTGCCAACTAATATTCCCTTTTGTGGTTGGATTGATGTAGTTGCTCTGGTTCGCGGTCATCTGGTAGAGACTATCCATGTTATGTTCCTCCTCCTCTGCTCGGATAGGTTTGATATATCTAGGACCTTGGTAAGGATCCAGCGGTGCGATGACCCGGATCTGCGCATCCTCAAAGGTCATTTCTCTTCTCTTTAGGTCGATGATAGCCTTGCTACCAATCACCCAATCGATACTTAATAGTGCTGGATATGGTCGACTGTCACCAATGATTTCTATAACTTCGAAGTCCGCAAAAGTACGGACTCTGTCAATGTCAACTGGCACCTGTGGCAGTCGACCTAATGGTGATACTCGCTTTTGATTAGCTAATCTCAGGTGGGCTACCCATATGTTCCCATGTCTGCTTAGTTAGAACGTTCACCTCTGATCCCAGATCTAAGATGACTTCTTCCATTTCGAACTCTCCAATCTGTGCTGTGAGTTTCATCTCCCTTCCGGTCCTTGTATGTCCTGTAATATTATGAATAGCGCGGTGTGCACTGCCCGAGAGAGAAGGTTACTGACACTGATCTATGAGGCGTTGTAGCTCGTCGATAGATTTTTCATTTCTCAAGAGCTTCAAACAACTGCACAGGAATGATTGTATACTTCCTGTCTATTCATCCTCGTCGCATCTTCCCGATGTGGTAGCCTGCGGTATCTGTTCTGGGCTATCGCCACAGGATGCTTGCTACGGTACGCCCCTAGACGGCGATACCTGCAATCCTAATTGTGTAGGTTCATCAAAGGAAGCCTTGGCTTCATGAAATGTCTCTTTATTCTTCTGTAGGTCGAGTGCTATTGCTTTACCAGGAGCTCTTCACACCCACTCCTGACTTATGTTTTTTCTGGTCTCCTACGATGTCCCACTAGTGGAAGCACCGCTACGAGTCACAATATTGACTTTTGGTTCTGGCTTTTCCTGCTCAGCAACAATAAGCTGGATGTTCTGGTGTACCACTGGCTTAGTATATTTTATCTTAGCTATCAAGGTAGGACACTCCTCTATGGTATGATCATAAGATTTGTAGTAATTGCAAGTAGTAGTGGGGCTCTGACAGTCCCTAGCATAGTGTCCTACAACTTCACAGTTATAACAAGTGATTGGTCCGAAACCACGACCAAAACCCTCTCCTCTGCCAAAGCCTTCTCCTCTTGCAAAGCCTCCTCCCCAGCCACCATAAGTCGGATCAGGCTATGGTCCTGCTGCTGGGCCCTGTGTTTCTGACTGGACTCTGTATACGTCATGTATTCTATCTAGAATGAGATCATAGGCTCAGCAATTTTGTTCATCATGTCCGACAGAGATGCAGAAGACACAGTATAGGTTCTTAGGTGTCTGTACATACTTCTAAAGCAAAGGGCATTGCTGAGGTGGGTGTCCTTGTGTTTTGCATATTTCACACCATGGCCCTTGCGTTCGTGGTAAGGGGTTAGGAGCCCCTGACGCTAGATATTCTGCAAAGACTGGATAGTTGTCTTTGGTATGACCCTGTGCTATACATCGTAAGCACCGTATGTCTTGCATAACCTCTTTTCCTTTCTTAAGCTCATGTATCTGTAACGTGAGATTGGCCAACTGGTTCTGTAGAGTTGTCATGCCTGCACTGGTTTCTGCTAAAGGTGAAGCTTCTAGCTTCATCGCCATCTCCAACGCGTCATCCTGCATCTGGAGTTTCTGCTGCATTAATGGCACTCTGATGTGAGGGAGCAGCGCTGCGATAAACCATTCCTTATGCTGCTCCGGTGCAAATTCAAAACTTACTTGGTCTATAAGGGCTTTGAATTTCTGGTCAAAGTCCCATACAGATTCTGATGGTAGCTGCTTAATATCCTTGAGCTCTGTAATGCACTGAGATTCAGACTTAGGTTTCTTGAACTCTTTAATCATGGAATTCTTGACTTGGGCAAGTGTCTTGGGTACTGTGGTATACTTTATGTACCATGTTAAAGCTCGATCTCTGAGTGTAGTGACCAACTGTACAAGTTTAAGGTTATCGTCATTGATTGTTTTAATGGTCCACATGGCTTCACATAGAAACCAATGCTGTTCCGGGTCCTCTACTCCTGTACCCTAAAGGTAGGTAGCTTCATATCATCTCCCATTCTATTTCTCTGTGGTGGGTTCTGATTGACTGGATTACTACCACTCAACGGTGTAGGTGAAGGTGATGTAGCGGCAGTAGGTACTGTCTGTGAGCTACTGGATGGAGTACCTATGGGATTACTCTGAGTCCCGGTCTGTTTCTGTGGGGTGTAGGGATGGTAAGGGATACCCCCCTCTAGTTCTTCTGTGGTACTAGGACTCGGTTTCCTAATATTGTCTGAACTATCTCCAAATACAGGGGAGCCGAAGGTTACTTTATATTTCTTACCACTACGTGTGCATCCAATGTCATCAAAATCACTTTCAAACTCTTGTGACATTACTATCTTTACTTATTCATTTGAAACCATGTCCATTACTCCTTTTTCATGTAGCAGCATCTTAATGGACAAGTTTAGAGACTTTAGGTACTTACCACGATATTCTTTGAAGAAGTACCGCTCGGCCTCGCTGAAGCTTTTTCTCTGGTCAACTAAAAATTCTGTAACAAAGCCTCCTAGCACACTCGCAAGCCAGAAGTCTACTGCTCTCGTAATGGGATTGTCGAGGTTCTGCACGGTCTGAATCAGCTACGGTGTCCAGACAATGTTTCTTCTCTTCTTGAATATGTTCCTATCTGTCAACTTGGATAACCAGTCGAAAATCTCATTTCCATAGGTTGCAAAAAATATAGCGTATATATCCTAAGTGATATGCTTTTCTAACCAGGCCTCTGTGCTCAGTTTAGGGCTCCTATTTTCTTTCTTGGAAAACTCCCTTAGGTTTGAATCCAGCCACTGGTGAAACTCTTCTATGGTGGGGTGCCAACAGAACATTAGCGCTCAGTTGTTCACAAATGGCAACAAAACCATTTGTTGGCTGCTTTGGGCAGACCCAGGTTTACTATGATCAACCAACAACACCCCTAGATCACCGGCCCTTTCGACGACAGACCACAAAGCGGCCTAAAGTCTCACCCAAAGTGACTCTAATGGGTTGGCCAAGGACTCAAGTGTCTTGGACCGGGTTCTGTGGCAATCCCACTGGTGGCTCGCAGCTCTTCTAGCCGTACGGTCTCTCGTTGCGCGTCGTGCGATCTCCCGCTCGTGTCATGTGCTTTCCTCACCTCACAGCTCTTCTAGCCGTAGGATATTCCTATATACTGCTGCGCGATCCTTTCCTATGGTGCGCACTTTCTCAGACCCACGATATCTCCAACCTCATCGCATCACCGTGCACCGTGCGACACGCAGTTCCTGCTCAACGCTAAGTCCCTCACCTGTGGTATCGCGCACCGCAACTCCTCTGCCGGTGCAGTATCACCTCTCTGTGATATCCTACCTCCGTAGTTTAGTGCACTTAGCGTTGCTCGTGTCGACATGCAAGACTTAACATACAAGGCTATTCGATACTACAATAGAGACTGTTTTATGCAAAGCATAAATGAACCATAAACAGCATGCCAGGATGTTAACCTATATTTATCCTCCTATATTGCTGTGAACTGATTAACACATTCATTCATTAAACTGTAAACAAAATCCATAAACTGACTGAGAAATGCATAAGTAAACATAACACATAAACCATTGCATAACATTGATTTTAACGTGGTTCACCTCCAGGATGGAAGTTACGTCCACAGAACTGTGTTTTTATTATAGCTCAGGGGAAGGTAAAACATAGTTCTACTACACCGCATATGCAGCTTAAGATCTTCTCTCTTAGATCTCTTTTCTCTTCTATATTGCTCTCTTACAATATACTCTTCCCTCTCTGTCGATCCCTGCGGATCTTTACATACATATTCTATAAGCCAGCTACTGGTTACAGTAAGATTGCTTCCGCTAATAACAGAACCAGAGCTAGGATTTTACAACAGTCTAATAGTCTGCAAAACACTACTAACTACTGAATGAGCCAACTAACTAACCAACCAACAAAAAGACAAAACCACCAACCCTTTTACAATACAAAATATATTCTTATATAGGCAGCCCGAAGGTCTTTCCATTACAACACTGTGGGCCTGTCCCAACAGTAACCCAAAACCTAACTAGTGACAGTCGGCCATATCTGTACCTGAGGTAGCCGCTTTCCATCACACCACAGCTCTCTGTAGTCTTCCATGCTTCTCGGCACTGATCATGGGTACTATTCACCGCTTCGCTTTTCTGTCCTTCGCCTTCAATGCTTCAGCCTCGTTGCTCCTTCTCCTTTATGAGGGTCGCTGAGCCCTCCTGTCTTTCGTCGCTGCCTTCAATGCAGTGGTCGAGCTCTCTCTTCTCGGCCGCTCAGGTACCATTGCCTTCTTGACTTTTCTATCTTAAAATTCATGGTTTTTGGCTCTGCTCTCCAGCTGGAAACGTGCTATGGCGTCGTAGCTCTATCTTAACTTCTTTCTTCCAAAACTTATCTTTCCGCCAAAACTAGCAGCTTCTTCTTTAGCTGCGGGACCCTCATCCAATAGATCTCATGAGGTTGATCCATGTATCTTGAATCCACACTTAATACATAATAAATATCAGGTCTGGTATGTGTAAGATACAACAAACATCCAATCAATTGCCTATACAGTGTATTGTTTACCATAGGTGAAGAATCAGCTTCTTTAATCTTAACTCCTGAAAGGAAAGGAGTCTTGCTTGGCTTGCAATACTTCATATTGAATTTGTTCAAAACATCCAAGGCATATTTGGACTGATGTACCTTGATTCCTTCTTTGGTTTGAGCAATCTCAAGCCCCAAGAATTGGCTCAATAAGCCCAAATCTGTCATTGAGAAGGCATGGTTCATTGCATCTTGCAAGGAAGCAATTTCATCATTTGAGCTTCCTGTAATGAGAAGGTCATCAACATACAAAACAATGATCATTAATGAACCATGATTTGGATTTAAATAGACATTTGGATCTGATTTGCATTGAACAAAATTCAGTGATAGCAGAAAGCTATCAATCTTGGCATACCAAGCCCTGGGGGCTTGCTTAAGCACATACAATGACTTCTTTAGCCTGCACACAAGAGATGGGTTAGTAGAAAATCCTTGAGGCTGCTACATGTATATCTCTTTAGTGAGATCTCCATTTATTAAAGCACACTTCACATCCATGCAGTGTACCTCCCACTGCTTTGAAGCTGCAATGGCTAAGGCTAGCCTGATGGAGTCCATCTTTTCCACTGGTGCAAAGGTCTCATTGTAGTCTATGCCATGTACCTATGAGTAGACCTTGGCTACCAATCTGGCCTTGTGCTTCATATGTGAACCATCAGCAGCAAATTTGGTTTTGTACACCCACTTACACTAAACTAGCTTCCTCCCTGGGGGAAGATCAACCAGCTCCCAAGTGTTGTTCTTCTGGAGTGAGCTGAACTCTTCTTCCATGGATGTTTTCCATCTTGGATAATTTTCTGCATCTTCATATGTCTGTGGGTCTGATTCAACCATCAGATAGCATTTCTCTGCAAACATAGGATCTTTCAAGCATAGAGCACTCTCAAACTGAGATCTAGTCCTCCTAGGATCATTAGGATTTCTAGCTAGTTCTCTAGCTGCATGAATGGTCTTGGATTCCTAGTTTGGTCTTGTAGGACTGTTAGGATATTTAATTAAATCATCATTATCAGACATATCAGAATCAGCATGTTCAACTATCTCTTCACTTACATTTAGAGGTTCTGGTGGTGAAGAGGATTCTCCAACTTCCACTGCTGCTAGGGGCTCTTGTTGAAACTAAACACACCTTTCTATGAAGGCTTTGATTGTGCTCAAATTGATCAGCTTGTAACCTTTTGAATCTTCAGAGTACCCAACAAATAGACACTCTTGGCTTTGGGGCTGCAAAGCCTTCCTCTTTTCTGTTGAAATTCTAGCCCAAGCCCTTGAGCCAAAAATCCTGAAATGGGTCACATCTGGATTGTGCCCACTACATGCTTCGAAAGGAGTCATACCATAAAGATTTTTATGAGGAACCCTATTCTGGATATAGGCTGCACAGTTTATAGCTTTGGCCCAAAACTTTGGTGGAAAAGTCTTGGCCTCCATCATGCAGGTTGCCATCTCTTTCAGTGATCTGTTCTTCCTCTCACCAACACCATTCTGTTGTGGTGTGTAAGGGATAGAATGATACATATGAATACTTGCATCTACACAATATTGAATGAACTCAGACTTGACATAGTCACCACCATTTTTATATATGAGGACCTTGAGTTTCCTCCCATACTAGTTTTCAACCAAAGCCTTAAAGACTTTGAAGAGGCCAAAAACTTCATACTTGTGTTTCAGGAAGTAAACCCAGCAATACCTGGAAAAGTCATCTATGAATGTCAATGCATAATTGGACTGAATCATTGACATATGAGGAAATGGGCCAGCAACATCACTGTGGATAAACTCAAGAGGTGCAGAGGTTCTCTCATGACTAGCTTTCTCAAATTTATGCTATGGGTGTTTTCCTAGGATGCAACCTTGACAGACTCCTTTGGAAAACTTAATCTTTGGTAACCCTATGACCATTTATTTTTCACTAAGATCAGAAAGATACTTGTAATTAAGGTGGCCAAATATTTCATGACAAAGCTTTCTTGCCTCATTAGCATGAATCAAAAGAGCAGAGGGGTTTGAGTAGGGTAGGAAGTGTGAGAACATGTATACCTTCAAAGTGTGATTTGAAAATCCTTTTGCAATGACTTTACCACTTGAGATCTCTGTGATCTCAAATTCATCAGGGGAGAATATGACCTTGTTTGGAGACCCTATGTGGGTCATCTGATACACTGATAAGAGGTTAGAGGAAAGACCTAGAACATACAACACATTTTTGAACTTACCATGGTCAAGATCAATCCTCCCTTTGCCCAAAATTTCAGTGAGAGAGTCATATCCTAGTATTATTGGTGGACCTTTCGACATGTAAAGTGAGGTGAATTCCTCCTTGGTCAAAACCATATGTCTTGAAGCTCCAGAATCAATGATGAAACTAGGTGAGCTTGATGTGCCAGCAACCAATGCATGAACTCTCTCTCTGTCTTCTGAATTTTATCCTCCTTCCCTCTTCTTTGAGCTATCTGGAAGGGAGATGCCATTCTTCTCCAAGAGTTGGGTCAGCATGTCTATTTTCTTCTTCATGCAAGAGCTTTAAGAATGATTTCCCTTACTGCAGTATGCGCACTTGCTCATTTCTCCTTTGTTCTTCTTCTTCTGGGGGTTCTTCTTGGAACCTTGAGGCTCCTTTGGAGACTTGTTCTTGTCTCTCTTTTGATGAGGTGGATTTTTAGCTTTCTTCTTGCTTTTTGAATCCACACTCGAATATCCAGTAGCCAAAGCTTGGTCTTTGGAAGGTTTGATGGTCCCCATCATCACCAATTTATCTTGCTCTTATGTGAGAGATTCCATGAAATCTACAAGGCTAGGCATTTTCTAGGCTCGAGCTGTCAAATTTGTGGCATAGAAGGTCAAAACAAACACTGAATAGTCAGGGCCAATCTTTGAGAGTATGGCCAAAACCAGTTGCTCATCCTTCTTTTCGATCCCACATTGTTTTAGCTGCAAAACAAGTGCTTTGAACTTGGAAAAATAGAGTTGCAGGGATTCAAAGCTATTGGGACTCAGGGAGATCAATTCATTTTCAATTTGATGTCCCCTAATCTCATCTGTCTTTCCAAAAATATCAAAAATGTTCTCCCATACTTCATTCGGTGATGTCAATCCATCAAGATGGAAAAGGAGGTCTCTGGATATACTCAAAAACAGGAGACCATAGGCCTCATCCCTCCTGTTGTGCCATTTAATATTCTCTACAGCTGCATTGGGATCTGATTCTATTTCCATAGTCACTCTATAGAGGCCTTTCACTCTCAACAGTATCTCCATCTCTGCTTTCCATTCAAATAAGTTAAATGGAGTCAAGATGATCTTCTGAGATTGATCCATAGCTCAGAAATTGTCCCTTCAGTCAACAGAGTGCTCCCAGTCAATGATGTCGAACCTGTAATACAAACTAGAAGGAGAGAAATCAATATACAAAGGCTATGATACCATGTGGAAATTGAACCCAGGTGTTAGAACAGTTACACTCACGAGAACTGCCAATTACACATGCAAATTACTCACAAAAGAGACTGAAAATGGAGCTGAACACTAATCTGTATTGAATAAGTGTACAATATCCAACCCTATGAAGTAATAGGCTACCAAAATAAATAATTACATGAGAGATTCAAATGCATAAAGATTCCATTCGAATTTAGTCAAAAGCAGGCTTACTAAATCTAAGGAAATCCCCCATAGGTGCATAAAGCAGTTTCCAAAACTGTCTAGGAGCTCACGAATTGGAAAAATAAATTAGGAAAGCTAATAGGTGGTGGAAGGACAACTCATACATGATTTTCATAGGAGAAAAGAGTGGAGGATGTTGAGGACAAAAAACAACTTAACTTCACCTAGTCAAACTTTCCCAATTGCCTTAAAACTCAGAAAAATAAGGCAATAAAGCAGAAAAAGCAGACATGCGCTAGGGAGGCTAGGAATAAATTAGATTTCACGACTGCATTTTGACCAAAAATCTGACGGCCGTATTGCCAGATTTTTGACACTTCTCTTTCGCATGTATGACACTATGATTTTTTTTAAGCGTCGGTGGTTAATCGTCGGTTATCCAACATCCTTCCAATCCGTCGGTTAAGTGACACCTCAGTTTACCGTCGGTTAAATGTAAAGCATCGGTTAAGTGACAGAACTTCTTTGATGGTAGTGAATTTTTTTTTTAAAAATAACCTTCATGCCGTCGGTTAAGCGACAGCTATAAACTGTAATCGTCGGTAAAGCGACAGTTATCACCGTCGGTTAAGCGACGGGAGTAAATTTTTTAAGAAAAAATTAACCTTCATGCCGTCGGTTAAGCGACATCTGAAATCCGTCGCTTATCTGACGGTTACAGCTATTTAAAAAAAAAATACAAATGTGTTTACTGGGCTCTCCATGCAAACGAACTGGGCTGGCCTGCAAATCTCCATGTTCGATACCAAGTCCCTCGCAAGTTCGGAGAGCATTATTATTATTATTAGACTCATGTATCATAGATTATTTTATCTCAGCCACTATTTCACTCACGCTAGGCCTGCAAGATGGCTTAGCCTCAATGCATCTTAGGGCTAGATTGGCAACAACAACTATTGATTTAATGTCGTAGTTTCCATCCATCCTCTTGTCTACGATTTCTCCAATTTCCCCACTTATTGATATGTTAGTATTTTCATCCCTCTCCACTTGCACATACGATGTGACCTATAATTACGTAACATATTAATGAATGGCATTAGAATATCACAAATTACTGCGAAAATGTAATTATAAGATATCAAAATTATAACTAAAATTGGAAGAAGATGCAGTTGAATATCATCAACTACGTAGTCAATAGGTTCATGTTTCATATTGAGAATGATAAATTATAACTAAATTCCTTACCCATTCAACCAGGTTAACTTGCTCTTCCGATAGATTTGCACTTATGGGTGGTCTGCCATATATGATTTCTAACAACACCACTCCAAAACTATATATATCACTTTTCTCGGTGAGCATTTGAGTGCGAAAATATCTACCCCGGCCCAAACAAAAATGACTTAAATAAGTTGTTATCACTTGATTTGTAAATGTATTGGATTTTCAAATCATAGGTCCCGCATTCAAATTATATAGGTAATCAATTCCAGATGTGATTACCTACAGGGCTTTGATTAAGGCACATTCTAAGGTAGGAAATATATAGAAGGCCTCTGAACTTCTTGATAACATGACAGGTTGTGGAATTGTTCCAAACAGCTCTCTCTATAACACTGTCATTGACAGACTTTGCAATCAATGGAAATTTGATACTAGTATGAAACTCTACAATGAAATAGAAAGGAAAGGCATGCTCCCAAGTATTAACAGTTACATGTCACTTATCAGAGTACTCTTAAAAAATTGCAGAAAGGAGTAGTTTAATGAGATTCTGAATAGCACCTATGTAAAAGAATTGGCTTCTGATGTCAGAACTTGCAATATTCTGATTGATTGTTTATGCATGGAAGATGCAGATTTTGTCCGATAACCGATGAAAATCCACCTGTTAAATAAATTCAACTGTCAACTTCTTACTGTTTATCTTTTGATAGACCTTAATTATATCATAAAGCAAAACGACAAACATGTTCAATGTTATTGAGATAAATGACATTAAAATATCCATGAAAAGATATGCCACATTCATCAAAAAGAATGAACCAGAAAATAGATAAAATAAAAACCCAGTTGGATCAATAATGCCAATGTTAACAGTGAATTCATAGAGTAGAAACTTCCGTATCAATAATATTAAAAAAAATGGCCACAGTAAATGGTTTGACTCTTTGAGTTTCCGGTAAAATCTTACCATCTGGCACACATGTGAGAGGGTTCCTTCAATATCAGCCACATTTAGTTTCCAAAGTGAGTTAATCATCAATTCTTTGTTGGACTGTAGATATGCTTCCAAATCACCTTCAGAATAATTCCCCTCTGTACTCAGTTGTCATTTCATATCTTCTTGTAACTGTAGCATATCGCCTCCATAAGTTGTTCAAAAAAGTTCAAGGAACCAATTAAGCATAAACTAATCTAACATTCATGCATTTTTTGTGGATTCAACTATCAAATTAAAGACTAGAAATTAATGTAAATTTACACAACAATTAATCCATGCCACTACAAATTCTATTGGGCCGTGGTTGAGGCATGGCATTTCCATACCAATGATCCAGGGTCAAACACCAGCATGCATAGAACCCTGAACAATGTGCGTTTTAGCTGCTCCCACATTGAAGGAGGGGTGTGATAATGCAGAAATTGGGATCATAGCTCCCCACAGACCACTCTATATGTTTACCCTTACCACTACAAATTTCACCATTTTTTAAAATCCTAATGTTCATGAAAAAAAAAGAGGAAGGGCATATTCAATGATCATATCCTCTTTCTCTGTGCCAGTTGGGAAAAAATAAAATATGATAAGCTAGAGAATCTAATTACTTTTAGCATATTTAATAAGTAGATAACCTTTAGCCAACAATTGCATACATATCTCTTCCCTCCAATTCCAACAGAAAGATTGAAGTGAACAAACCTCATCAGCAAAAACAGATTTTCACCTTAGCTTCTAGATGGTGAACATGGTAACCCTTCCAAATCCCTGTGAAGGCCAAGAGCACAAGATCACTGGAGTCACCGAAAAACATGGCTCTGCAAAGCACTTTTCCCTAAAAGAGAACTGGGTACTGATCATTGATGTGCTGACAGCAGTCCCTGCCAAATAGGCAGTCCCAGAAAATGTACCACAAACTGTACAAAGTTCTATATATCAGCCCACTCTTAGCCAAGAGATCCTTTAAAGGGAGCCACCGTTAAATGACTAGCCATGCAAATACCCAGTGTGTATGACAAGCCACAGGGACCACATGCTATGAGGTTAGGATCAGAAGAAATCCAATAGCAATAAGAATAGGGCCAGGACATGCCTCTGGTGAAGCCAGGAGTACAATTTCCAGGAGTCATACTATTGAATCTTTTTTCCAAATACCCACACCCAGTGTCTCCAGAAAGGGCCCTGGCCCCTGCATATCAATGTTCATCTTGAACAAGTCCTCGGGGGGGGAGCAACCCAATGATGTCTTTGAAAGCAGTCTTGTCAGAATAAAAGAGGGCATCTAACAAGCTAATACCTTCTAGTCCCTCCGACAATGAGCCTCAAAGTCCCAAAGGTCTCTCCAAGTAAAAATGTTTTTCATTTTGGCCATACAGGGGAGCTATCATAGCTGGAAAATATATGGCAAAGAGCATAGTGTGAAGGAAAGGGGTTGGTTATTCTTAAGGCATAGTGCATGGCTGTCTTTAATTTTATCATTGCTCTAGGCAGGTCTGTGGAAAGTGTCTCTGAGAAAGATCCCAGTTTCAAGAGAGGACACATTTTGGATAGAGAAGACATCTAAAGATACTTCATTACTCACACTTTGTGAGCAGTTAGTTTTTTGTGTATTGAAGGATGGGCAATCAAGCATTTTGCTGAAAATATTGACATCCCTTTTGAGCATGCATGTCGGGGCACTGCGAAAAGCTGTGCTTTTTGTTCTTGATGGAAAAGAATGCAAAGATGATGCACTATTTTCACTAAATTTGCTGCTTCAAGCAGGTAATGACAAGTCAAAGTAGGAAGAGCTGTTGGGGAAGCTAGGAGCTAGCTTTAAGATTATAGAGTATGTACTTGGAACTCTAACAAAGTTTAGAGGAATTGTGAGCAAAGAAAACATAGGGAACCTGAACAAACTTTTTCTGAGCTCCTCATTGCATGGTTTCCCATCACATGGTCAAAATACATATAAGTTATAAAATCCATATATATAATAGTATAAAGGTTGCAAAACTAATTAATTTAAAGAGGAAATAGTTTTCTTGTATACATTTTAGAGTCCAAAATCCACAGATGTTGCCAAATGGAACACAGTATGACAGTAAGTACAAGGTCAAGTATAATTAGTGGCAACTTCTAGCTGCATGAAACACTACTACATGTAGCCTGTGTCTTGTGGTTCAATTTTCATTAGTGCTAGTCTCAAGAAAAGTTTAATATTTTATAGAGGATTTTATATTTCGGTTTTGTATCTGATAATGGAAGAAATGATATATACGGGCAGTCCTAAAAGGGACATGGCCACTTTTGAACAGTTATAGGGTATGAAGATGATTTTTCCTGCACTCAGTTTGATAGGGAATTTGATAAAAACCCATAATCTTTGATATGTAAGTGCAATAGAACACTAAAAGTGTGATTTCTTTTCTCCATGAATAGAAATGATGATTATTTCCTTGGAAAAAAGTTAACCATGAAGCAAAACATGAATTAATAACCATCATATATTATAGTTGGACAAATATTTGAAGACAACACATGCAAGCATTTCCAACAAAAAATGAATATCCTTCTATGATGCATTTCATGCTACCATAAAAAGTCTTTTCTTCAATCCTGGTATGAAGTGAGGTTTTGAATCATGCCCAACGAGATAATATTGGACTTATTCTTTGCCAAGTACAAAAAAGCAAAGTCAAACAGAATAATAGAACAAAAAATGTCAATAAAGTGATTATATAAGAACCTTACATGTTATCAAGGTCAATAAATTCTGCCTTCACCAGTTCTGTTGTAAGTCTGTACAGTCAATCAGGAACAGGCTCATTTACCTCTGGACATAGGTAGTACTGGAATTTAAATCCAAGAATGTGTGCAGCATGAGACTGTCAAGAATTGAGAATTAAAAGATTACCTATAACCCATGATAAATACAAATTTTCCAACTTTTCTTGATTCTCCAACAAACCATCAATATATATATATATATAAAGTGTGAGCAAGAAAGTTCTGTATTTCAAATCATGTATCCACTTTGAAAAATGCAGAAGTCTACCTTTGGGAAAATAGGTATTAGTTCAAGAAAAGCATCATTTTTGGGTTGCAGCTCAAAACATTCCAAGACTTGAAAAGGATTCCATAGTCGGTTCAAACTGCAAACATCATCCTACCAATGGAAGAAAAAAAGACATCCAGCATATTTCTCCAAAATCAAAACCATGCATGTTAAGCATGTAAGAAACTCATGTATGACAGTAACAAGAACAGAGTAAGCTAGATATTAATAAATAGAACAACTACATCCAATCTCTTGGTAATATAAAATAGAATAATGAAAACAGGTAATCAGAATAAGATGGTGCAACAAAAAGAGAACACAAACATTCATGAAACCAGATCAGAACTCTCACCAACCTCTTGGTAATATGAACGGAAATATAAGTGATTAGAATAAGGACCACCATCTTTTGGAACATTTTTTAGGGAGACTGCAATATACTACAATCTCAAATGAAAAATATGCTCAACGGTCAAGAGATCCTGCTCACACAATACAACTACACAATAATTTTCAGAAACTCATCTTTGCAAGTGGAAAGTCCAAGCTTAATGACAACCAAGATAGATCACATCATCAAACATGTTTGTCTAAGAACATTGATTAGAATGATAATAAGTTAAATAAAATGATGGAACATACTAGCAGGAAACAGAGAAGATACCTTTACAGGAAACCTTAAATATTGCTTCTTGTTAAGATTCAAAACGTTTACAAATTTCATAAATCATTAGATCCAAATAATGTAATACACTAGAAAAAATAGTTTAAAATAATTTGGCATGCTCCTTCAACACGGTGATTCCGGGTGATCCATGCATTAATGAGTTAATAATACAATACTTAAAACATAAAATGAAACTCTAAGTAAAGAATAGTGAAAAAACTTACAATGTCGAAAACACAGTTTGGGTCCAAATCAAAGTGGCCAATTAATGACTGCAAAGTAATGTATGGTGAAAGTAAGTAAATGTATTAAAGTAGTATAAAGGGAACAACAGACCTATTGAAGATCTTTGCACTAATTATAATAGACTACTATGCACAAATGACCACATGGAAATAACAAAATTGAAACATACCCCATCCATATTTAACAGATATAATGGAAACAAAATACAATGAAGTAAAAGACGCTAATAGTAAATTCATGAACCTTAATTGTGCTGATCGCTGCAGATGCAGTCCTCTGTGTCAATCTACCAGAGCCACATTGACATAAAAGAGTCACCTGCAATAGGTCCCATGGGGTCATTATTCTATTTAATTTTCAACCTCAATGTTCTCATTACATCCAAAATTCCTTTCCTGGAAAACAAATCTTCTACTCATTCATACTAAACATTATAAAGTTACATAAGAATATGGTTTTTTTCACTTTCACCCACGTCATTAGCTTCATATCTATTACTATATGACTTCCACTTATCCTACGTTTTCTATTTGTGTGCCAATCACTAGGATTTGTTAACCCTGCTTGATATGGATTTTCATAGTAATTGACTAACGTCTCAAGTTTTTTCCTTTTAACCATGATTGTCTTCTACCATAAAGCACACCCATAGTGATCTCTCGACAATATGATTACTTGGAGATGTAATTTTACTATAGTGATTCGAAGCTGCCTGCTATTGCCTTTATCTAGATTCAGACCCTCAAAGCAATCATTAGAGGAAATTTCAACTCAAAATGGGCCTCCTAAAATGAAATAATAAAATAATAGTTAAAATAATAAAATAATATTTATTAATTTTGGAGGAAGAAAAGAAAAAAACTACTTTTTTGTTTGTATTTTTGACATATCTCCCTGTGTTTTTACTCAAATTTCAATCAGGAGAGCTCATTGGATGTAGAATTAAATTCCACATCCAACGAGTACCCACTCAGCATACTTTTGATGGACCCCACTACCCCAAAAACATGAAATACCTGAAAAAATAGAATGATGACATCATCATTCTATTTTTTCAGGTATTTCATGTTTTTGGGGTAGAGGGGTCTGTCAAAAGTATGCCAAGTGGGTACTCGTTGGATGTGGAATTTAATTCCGCATCCAATGAGCTCTCCCAATCGAAATTTGAGTAAAAACACGGGGAGATATGTCAAAAATACAAACAAAAAAAGTAGTTTTTTTTATGATACCTATCCCCAAATTTATATTAAAAAAGTGTTTAATACCTATACGGTATTTCAAATTTAAAGCAATTTCATTGTCTAACACATGATGACATGGAATTTGAATAAAAGTTAAAAGGCCCATTTTGAGTTGAAATTTCCTCTAATGTAAGTAAATATTTAGTAACTGACCTGAATCCTTAATTCATGTGGTTACAATCATTCAATCCAATTGATTATTCTGCATAATTGTTTGAACCTTTTCCTAAAGTTGCCTTCATTTTAATAAAATTATTTTAAGATAAAAATAAAACAATCCCTGCGCTATGCTTGTTCCAAGAATCTTGTCTAGAGTCATCAACGTAACCCCACTCTACAACCTTCCCATCCTGGTTGATGTTCAATATAAGAAATAAGTTAATACAGATTACACAAGGAGGAACTTTTTAGCTTCCCATAGGAACAGGCTATTTAGAATCATGGGTATATCATGTGGTACAAAGTGTTATAAATGTGAATGAGGGAGTCACATAAGATCATGGAATGGCTAATCTCTTTCAGCAACTGATTAACGTTAGTGGGGTTCATAACTGGGGTATTGTAGAACACAAATTTCTTCAAGATCTAGGTTTAAATTGGTCTAATCTCTATTCTGTTGTTTGTCGCATTTTGGAAGTGTGGCAGAATAGGGAAGCTTCCCAAGTGCATGAGCTTATACTTGAAATATATTGTTTTTTACTTGGCTGGATCACTCTATCAGATATTGATGTTAAGGAAGCTGGTGCTTTGCCATGGAGTCCTAAATTGGGCAGAGACAAGTTGCTTGAAATTGAATACTTCATAAGTTTTAGTAGAATTCTACGCCATAATGTTCATTTTGGCCATACAGGGGAGCTATCACAGCTGGAAAATATCATTCTAGATACACTCTCTCAGCTTCAAACATTATACAAAGAGCTAAAACTTATGACAAGGTTTTATCCTACAATTCAGATCTTTTGCAATTAAGGAAGGCATATAAAAGTGGATCTCTGGACATGAAGATTAAAGCAGAATATTCTAATGCAAGGGAACTTAAATCCCATCTTTCAAGTGGCTCTATCGTCAAATCTCTTCTTACTATAAATAGCAGAGGCAGGCTTGCAGCAGGAAAAGGTGACAAATTAACAATCTTAGATGCGAGGCAACTTATTGGACAGCCAGCTGTTGCACCTGTGATAGTAGACAAGTCTAATGTGAAGCCTCTTTCCAGGAACTCAGTTCGATTTGAACTAGTTCATCTTGTTTTCAACTCTGCAAATGAGAACTATTTGGCCGTAGCTGGGTATGAGGAATGCTAAGTTCTCACTGTCAATTCTTGAGATGAAATAATAGACCGTCTAGCAATTGAGCTTGTGGCTAGTGCCGAACTTTAAGACTTTTAGTGTTCTCATTAGGTCACTTGACATAAATGATAAGCTGCAAGAAGCAAACAGGTTAATGAAAGAAATGCTAGTATTGCTCAGCCATATCACTTGAAAGAGGAACACTGTAAATTATGGATAATTTATTAATTTCTGAGGTATGGTAAAAATTTGACTACTTGAAAGACTCAAGAGAAATGGGAGAGGATTTAGAATTTATTCCATTGGCCCTCAATTTGCTTAGTTGATCTACTTCTAGAGAAACTGTATTGACTCTTGACAGTGGACTTATTCTCATTCATTTTTGAGGAATACAGGTTTAGATATTATCAGGTTGATATCTTCTTCTGTACTTAACTGAGAACACAATCGGAGGGAAGAGGGCAAGGCTCTTCCACAGATTAGGTGGCAACTACAAAATAACCACAGCAACAATAATAATAATAGCTTACCATCTTTTCACTTCGATTCTTCCTGTACCATCGTCGAGATAAAATGAGACATCAGTAACCCTCTCTTCCTTGTTGAAGACCATCCCAACGAGGGTTACCTGCGCACCCAAAATACATACATAGTAAGGTGATTTATTCCATAATACATAAACACCTTGAATGTTCAGTAAAAATTAAGAACGGTTCTTACATTGTTGATGTCAATGCCATCTATTGTAAAATTTGAATTCTCATCAAAGAGCTTCTAGGTTGCCTGGATTATATGTTTTACCGTCAATGGAAGAAGCCCGGTGCTGGTACTGATTTTCTACAAAACCATCCATGCTTGACTGAATGTTGGGCTCCTTAAACTGCCAAAACATGCAAAGGTTGAAAACCCTAAAACTGCCTAAGCAGAGAGGAAAAGCTGCTTACCCTCACAGAGGAAAAAAATCCTTCGTTAACTTGGGTGGCCTGAGAGGGCATAAAACCACCTCTTGAGAATAGAGAACCTCCATCAGACTGAATCTGCATGCCAAACATCTTTATTCTCTACTTTGTTAATCCCTGCAGAGAACAAGGGTTTTTGGATGAAATTCACAAAGAAAATAATATCGGGTTTTTTCTGCTGTGAAGTCTTCACTGATATTGGGGATTTGAGGGTGGAAGCAAAAATCCTGCCAATTTTATTCCTTCCATTTCATTCGCCACTTTGTGTTGAATTATATTGACTTACCAATGGAAATGAACCTATTTATTGTACACGAATGGAAACATAGTTATATATGCATAAAATGAAAAATGAGTAATAAATAAATATTAGGGAGGTAGTGTTTGATTATCCCTTGGTGGAGAACTATGGCATTCATAATGTATGAGAATTAGGTTCTGATTATTTGGACCTCGAGACACCTACTAATTCATTTGAAAGAATGGGTGCATGAGAAATAGTTCAATATTATTGATTAAAAGTTTACAAAACTATTAATCATTTTTATTAATTTATAAAATAAATAAATTATCAATGGTTACTTTCATTTTCATATGTGATGCCTTGCGCTTATAGATATACTGTGCAGGATTATGCTTGTGAGCAAGTTATAGTGATCACGTGTAAGAGCATAGAAATAGATAAAAATATGAACCTTATTCAATACATGATTATAAAATACAAATCATATGACCTTTATGACTCAAAATTTTGAGATATTTTTACGATACGGATTTTATGATTTCAAATATTTGAGATGATTTTATTACATACATGATCATTGCAGTTATTCACATTCTTAGAAATTCAATGGTATTAGTTTAAGTGAATTTGAATGGAGAACTATATTTAATTTTTATATATTAATATCAAACAAATATAAAGGGGATAAGGTATAAACATGATTACCTGCTATACATTTATATAGAAGTGAACACGATCAATTGAAATTTGACATGACGATAATAAAAATCCATTCACAAATATTAAGTCAAGTGAATGACATTCAGATAGACACCTTTTAATTAAGATTAAAATTGATATGAAGCTTAATATCAATAAAAAATTAGTAGGGAGGCTCCTATTTTTATTTTATTATCCCTTGCATTTATTTTTAATGTTATAAAACTCTTTCAACAAGTAATTTTCTCTTTCACTAACCACTGCTATTATAAGCAAACCTTTCTTTTTCTTTGGGTGGTGATTCTTTTACTGTGACATCAAGGTGAGATTCAAAATGACCCAACCAATGCTTTACTTGTGAACAAGTGTGAGCTTGTTACTCAACTCTCCTATGGACCTAAGTATGTTTCTAATGAGTAGTGACATGTCTTGACAATATGGTTCTCCTTCATTGCCAATGCATGAAAATGAAGTAGAAGGTATGTGACCACATGGCATGGTATTATTAGGAAAATGCGTGTAATATTGTAATTTTATTCTTTAACAAATCCAATAGTATGATATACACAACAAGCTATATAAAAATTCACTAGATTGTGTGCTCATTTGAGGTTGTGGGTACCTCTGAGTTCGTCTCCATTTCCAAAATAAACACAAACTTTATACCCACTAGCACCTAAGTGTCGGAAATGCGACGGATATTTCAAAGGTGCCTTCACTTAAGCGACACTTTCTAATTCTCCGTCGCTTAACCGACGGTTATGAAAATAGGCGTCGCTTAAGCGACGCTTGTGGCCACATTCACAAAAAAAAATGTATCTTTGTGATTTTTGGTAAGTTTAAAAAGAGAAATCCACGTGACGTTGGATTTTGGATCGAAATGTAGTAGTGTTTGATTCCAAGAGGTTTCCCAAGTGCTCCATGACTCAAATTTATCTATTTTGACCACTATGGATGCGTGGAGGACAACTTGCATAAGGTGGAATATGGAAACTAGGAAAATAAGACAAAATTTTGATTAATTAATATCTAAGGTAGCTAACTATGGGTTGATTATTCTAACATCACCATGTTCTTGACTCCTCCGTTCAGGTTAATTCCTAATGAAGCCAACAGGGGTAGACCCTATTAAATTACTAAGGACTAATTACTTAATGTGATGGTGTTATATTGATTAAGTTGTTTAGGAGTTGTTTGAAACTAACCAATGGAAACAAAAGATAAAAAGATTTAAGATTTAAAGCATATAAGCACAATAATGACGCTCAATATATATATAATCGAAAGAATTAATCAAATAAATCATGAATGCCTTAAATGGAGTCAATAGAGAAATAATGTGCTTGCACTCCAGATATACCCGAGTGGTACTTGGAGTATGTCCAAAAGTGAAATTTCATGGATACCCACAAGGTGTTTGTGGGATGGAATGGATTCTCATAGACTATTGTTCATAACACACCCATCAGGCTATGACATAGATCGACGCCTCGATGTCACTTTCCAGTTGTTCCCACTCCTTTGGGTATTTTTCCACCGCTTACAGTTTGTTCGAGGCGTTGGATTTTCTCCTGATGGTCTATCAATTTGGGAGGTGAAGAGTAATCAATCTAGCCACTCAAGTGATTTTTATGCATCTTTATTGATTAGATGAACCATATCCAAGTACAGAGCATACACACTGGAGTCTTTGTTATTTTTAGTAAATTTTAATAGAGGTGTTCTTATTAAAAAGAAAACCATCCAGGAACCTCTTTTCGTCCAAGTGGACCTCAATCATGGAATCAAGGACATTTTGATTTTATTATGATTATCAAAACAATTGATGAAAATGGAATTAGAGATACACAACATCATTTTTCTAATTAGTCCTACCACGCATCTCTTTCCCCTTGCGGGTCAATCGGTAAGTCGTGGGGTAAGTAGTATGATTAATTTTGTATTGAAATATGGAATAATGAAAAATATTATCAAATTATAAAATCCTTCATGTCAATACTAAACTAGAACATAAAAAAGGGAAAAATACAAAAAATTCAAATGAACGCGGATCCCCCGTGGGGGGATGGGGAGCGGGCTCGAAAGAGCCAACTCAAAAATATTCATTTTTTATTATTATTTGTTACAATATAAGAAAAATAAATTATTCACTTTTATTCTTTTTATTGGGGATCCAAAGGCTTACAAAAGGCTTGTAACAAGCTGAAATAAAATCACAGTTTTGGGGGAAGCCTCCAAGAAGCTTCGGTTCTCCCAAGAGTCGAAAAACAGGAAGAGTCTCCTTCTCTTTTTTGTTAAACCTGCTAAAAAATAGAGAGAAATTAAAATAAAATGTTCCAAAAAACACTTTGAAAGTGTTTTGGGTCACTACACAGATTATAAAAAAAAACTAAGTAAAACTTGTCAAAAAAGGGCTAACCTAGTTTTTCAAAAAGGAACCAAGGAAAGCAAGGTTTCCTTGGGATATTTCCTTGATGTTTGGGAAGCCAATGAGATATTAATTTTTATTCCAGAATATAAAACTTTTAAGAACAAGGAGGGAAACTACCTTATTAGCAAGCTACAAATTTCCTTTATAATGCTTGCAAAAAAGAGGGTAATTTCAGCTAGATCTCTTCAAATATAACTTTATATGCAAAAAGGAATAGAGATATAAACTTAAGAAAGGATATTACTAACTAGATATATATGTGATTTTCTTAATGATACAGATCTAAGCAATAATATTCTTTACTAGTAACCAATTTAAATAAAATTTAAGATTTTGAAGGAGGAAGAGGAAAAGAGAAGTGCTTGTTGCTGAAGCAGATCTGCAAAAGAAACTTGTTAGTGAAGCAATGAGGGGCACAATATTCATAATATTTCTTGGAAAAATAGTGGAATCAAGCCTGAACCACAACTCTTTAAATCATGGCAAACTTGTAAGCTAAACAACAAATCCTGTAGATAAAACCATTAAATTTGAAGATACATATGAGAAGTAGATGATATAGCATGAAAATAATCTTATTTAGCATGCAAATATTAGCTCATTCAAACATATGTAGCAAAATAGGATTAAGCAAGCTTACTTAAAATGATCTATTCCTATGATACCAATAATCATTCACGCAGACAACAATTTAATGCAAAAATTGAAAAAAATAGCAGTTCACCTCAATAGCAGCGTGATAATGATGATCCACACATGAAAAGTACTCCACAATTTAGCCTCCAAATCTTCTCTTTATTTCAAAAATAGATGATCAATACAATATTACAATATCAAGCCCTTCAATCTAGCTCTAACTAGTTTAGAAGAGAAAAATTGTGCTTCATTTATAACAAAAACCTGAAAACCCTATCCCAGAGGGGCGCATGCATGACAGAAGGAGAGACTTCAGTTGACAGAGAGATCATCCAAGCCTAATACCATGATGAACTATGTCTGAACTGATGATGAACTAAGTCTAAACTAAGTCTAACTAGATGAACGGAGTTTAACTAGACTATAACTGCAAATCCAAGTGACACCTCACTCAGTTAACTGAACCAACCAACAAACAACTCCCATATTTGATCCACATGTGTGGAGGAGAGAGAAGGGAGGGCACAACCCTAGATTTTCATGTGCTTTCTAGCTCCTCTTTAGTCTCAGTTCATGCCTTCAGTCAAGGAATGGCCATATCTAGTCAATCTGAAGCCAATGAGACTAACTTCAGTCAAAATGAAGCAAAATCCACTGATTTAGGAATTTTGGATTTGCTCCATTATTTAATTAATTTTTAATTAAATTAATTAATATTTGACTTTTTTTTTTTTCTTAACTGAGTGATGGAAAAATCACTCAAAACTTAGGAAACGTGGGTTTGTGGGTTTACTGGGTGCTCTGAGTTAGAAAATGAGCACCCCCGTGACTGAATATGACTTTTAACCCCACTTTTATTACAAGACCAATTTTTCCAATTAGACTATTAAAAAATAGCTTAAGTTTTGTGGGAAAATTAAAATTAAAAAAAAACTTAAAAAAAAAAAATCGATGGGGACTTAGACATGTTCATATGACTCAACCATAATTCCTAGCATGTTTATACATTCACACATAGACTCTAATAACCTCAACAGGACTAAATTCCAAGTCGACCACCCCAACTTTGGAGGTATTGAGTGAAAAACTCAGAAATTATCAGTCGTTTATTCAACAACTAATAATAACCAAGGGAAAAAACACCCTGGGATGATCGGATTGACACATGAGGTCTAGGAGACCGAGTCTTTTACAGACATTATCATGCTAGAATATTTATTGCAACTCCCTCAAGGGGGTATGAACATGTGATATAGTAAAACAAAGTTTCCCAGAAGTAAGACTGAAGGTCTCTTGAAGTCCAAGTCCAAACAAGTTATCCTTGTCCGATTCACTAGGCTCACTTGATAAAAAACCACTAAGTACAACTTAGGTTGTAACACAGAGAGATAGAGATATTTGAGGGGTAGTTGAGAGGAGGGGTTTCTTGGATAGAAATAGATAGATATTGAGGGGCTTAGGAGTTTTGGAAGGAGGAGGTAAATTAGAGAGAAGAGACAATATTAGAGAGAGAGAGAGAGAGAAAGAGAGACATAGGTTAATGGTTAGGGGGAGGGTGATTATAAGAAATATAGAGAGAGGGGGTAATGTTTATAGGAAGTCATAGAGAGAGAGAGAGAGAGAGAGAGAGAGACATAGGTTAATGGTTAGGGGGAGGGTGATTATAAGAAATATAGAGAGAGGGGGTAATGTTTAGAGGAAGTCAGAGAGAGAGAGAGAGAGAGAGAGAGAGAGAGAGAGAGAGAGAGAGAGAGAGAGAGAGAGAGAGAGAGAGAGAGAGAGAGAGAGAGAGAGAGAGAGAGAGAGAGAGAGAGAGAGAGAGAGAGAGAGAGAGAGAGAGAGAGAGAGAGAGGGGGGGGGGGGTTGTTAGGGCTATTAGTAGGATAAGAGAGAGAGAGAGAGAGGGTGGGTTTGGTGGAGAGAGGGGGATTAGGGGTAGAAAGTAAGGGATAGATTGGGTGTTAAGAGGTTGGGGGAGATACAAATTGTTGTGGGTTATGGGTATATGGAGAAGGGTGAGAGAGAATGAGAGAGGATGTCAAGAGAGCATGGGATATAGAGAATGAGAGAGGGTGTTAGGTAGAACATGGGAGAGAGAGAAGGAATGTTAGTGGGGAGGGTGCGAGTAAGGGGTGAGAGATAGGGAGAGATGGTGTTATTAGGGATTAGGGGTAGAGAGAGACGTAGCTGTTGTACCCCAATAACCTATTATGAATGCACATACAAAAAAAATTAAATATAATTTATTTCATAAACATGCATAGTTAAATTATTACTAAACATGGTTATAACCTTTATAAACATGCATAGTTAAATTATTACTAAATAACCAACATTAACTACTGTTATTAAATCCACTTCTACACCCAAAAAGGTCATTTCTGCTCTACAACTGACCTTTCTGAATTCAGATTTCCAAATTTCTCCCATTCGCCTTCTGCTATGGGATTTAGAATTGGAAGCCTAACATCTATAAAAAATCATTCATCCATACTTCTGCCTTGTGCATTCTTCCTTTCCCCCTTCTGCTACACACTATAGGAATCAAGAGCTTATCACACAACATAATCCTTTTATCCCCTTTTCTGCTTTCCACATTCTTCCATGGGGATCATGGATCCCGTAAATAGTGTATTTAATTACTTAACCATTCCCTTTTCGTTTTTTGTATTCTATATTCTGCTACGTCATTTGCGGATGACAGAAAATATTACCTTCCTTACAACTTTGTCTTTCCTTTCCTCTTTCCTTTATGTGGATCGCAGAGCATGGAAGCTTAATGTTCTTAAGACTCGACCCTTCCTCTCTCATTTTTTTCCTTCCACTATGTGGATAATATATCATGAAAGTATTAACATTCATCAAAATTCCTTTTTCTTTTCCACCCTCTGCTTTCTACTGTGCAGATCACAGATCGCAGAAGTATTAACATTCATCAGACTTCTTTTTCTTTTTCACTCTCCACTTTCCACTGTGTGGATCACGGATCTTGGAAGTCTTAACATTTTCACCACTTAATTTCCTAGGAATTCCATAGGCCTTCCTACCCAAGGTTTTTCTCCTAAATTTTTAGTGCAACCATAACACGACTAAGTATACTTGCAAAACCTTGAAGGGATCCCAACTTTAAGCCATTTGAGTTACTTAAAGCAGCTTAGACTTGGGTTTTTTGGAGGTGTGTATTGGATGGTTTCTTAAGAACCTCAACAACCAAACCCTGCTTTGCATTTTTTACCCCCTTAGGAAATTAAAGAATTACAAAAGACTTCACTTAAATAGGGAAAACCTAGGAGAGCACATTAGATTCCCTATCAAGGGTTCCTTAGGTTGGTTTTAATAGCAAAAATTAGGTAGTATCCTTGTAAAACTTTAAAGGAACCAATTTACACTGCTTGATAAACCAAAATAACGGAACACAAGTTACAATAACTAAAAGACGGTGTAAATGCATTGCATATTCAGTGATTTGTGCATCCCATGCAGTTGTAACCATTCCCAATAGACCAAGATTACTTCTCCTATGAGAATGAAAAAACCCAAAGCAGGGCATCAATGATGGTATAATCCTACTTGGGAGATAAATTATTGTTTCGTAGAGTTGGAATGATGAGCTTCAAGTTGCAGAGGAAATTGATCCTTCCATTGATCAATTTTAGCAAAGATTATAGTGTAAACATCATAAATCCCTGATAGATCCATGGTCAATATTTGTAGATCAATAGTTAAGAATAATTTCACAGAATGAGGTATCTCTCAAGGGAAGCACTAAAAAACATAAGTGCTCATGGACAAGGCATATTTATGATCAACAACAGAGATAAGTATTTGAGAAGATCAACTACTATGAGTTATTTCTCGGATTCAACTAGCACAAATTAATAAAATCCTAGTGTGCATGAAATTCTTATCAAATCCTCCTTATGGTGTTTGGGGTCCACTATTGATCTAGATATGATGGTCCTTAGGGATTTCGCACGTTCAACAAGTAAGGGAGTTAACGATAGAGAGGTGCATGAAATTATTATCCATCCTCCTTATGGTGTTTGAGATCCACCATCGATGGTCCTCGAGGATTTTTCACATTCAATAAGAAAGGGAGTTAACAGCACAGAGGTGTGCAAAATTATTATCCATCTTCCTTATGATGTTTGAGATCTGCCGTCAATACAGATCCGATGGTCCTTAGGGATTTTGTACATGCAACAAGAAAGGGAGTTCACAACGGAGAGGTGTATGAAATTCTTATCCATATGCCTTATGGTGTTTGAGATCCACCATCGATCCAAATCCTATGGTCCTTGAGGATTTTACATGTTCAACAAGAAAGGGAGTTAACAACATAGAGGTTCACAAAATTCTTATGAAAACTAGTTCACCACATGCTTGCATCCTCCCTTTGTTGAGCGTTAGAGGGGCCATAGGTCGGGTTGTTTAAAATTAGTAGTTTGGATAAAGTTGGAGCCGACTGAATCACACATCAAACTACATAAAGACAGTATACCAAGGCCTGGCATCCTAATCATAGTACACTTATAATAAAAATAGTGTGGAGCTGAAGAACTACCAGAGGATACTTATATGAACACACACACACACACATTTTACAGAAATACTTTCATCAACAACCTAAGGCATTATCTTTACAACAATACATGTAAATTATACAGATATACATCTACAAACACGCCCTAAGCTCATTATTCAAAAGAAATGATGCACTAAGCTGGTAATTCCTTACAAAGCACTAATACACGATATTATTCTCCATTTACTCTAATACAAGATTCCAACATCCTCAAACATGGTATTAATCAATAGTTATAAATGTTATTAAATCTAAGATGATGGTTCATCATTTCATTGACATTAAACACATCTTAAACATGAAAAAACATACCCAGAGTTCAATAAAAATAACAGGAACAATACTCAGTACTGGAACCTGTTCAAATACAAGCTGCAATGAAAATGGAACAACCACGTTCCACCAATCTATAGATTAGGCAAATATCTCTCTATCCTTAATCACCCCTGATATAAACTATGCATTCCAAGAGTGGTGACAGTCAAACGCAATTCCAGTTCTCTAGTGAGAAACCTTTCTTAGTATTGAGTGATCATATAGCAAGCAATTCCTTCCTCCATCATACTCAATGACACCCTTCCTCCTAGCATATGCTTCCTTATTTATACTTCTTTGTTTTTCCTAGGTATTTTATTACCAGTGGCCAATTACCCCCAGGAATTTATTCTCCATTACCTCCTTGATTCCCTAGGGTAGGTCTAGCGCAATACTAACATTCCCATGCTTGGTGCAATTATTCTGAGAATTACCATTCATGTCCCCACTACTACATGCATAGTTTCCTCATTCAACATGGATTTCCCTATCATTCGTAATTTTATTACAAGAATAACGTTTCAATTATTCCAGGTCTACCAATCACATTCAAAAATAAAATAGTCTTCTCAAAATTATTACAAATAAATTTTAATACTTGGGAGATATTAAATCCTTTTCGCCTTAATGTAACACTGTCCACTATATTCTTAGTCATCTTCCATACTATCAGGAAACAGACTCGGGTAGTTATTTCATAGGGAATATTTGAATTCCTAGGTCACCTCCTCTGGGATAAAGTGCTTCCATTGCACCTTAAACCAAGTGATGACTCATATTCTGAAGCACAATTTATTTCCTTTCCAGAATGCACACAGGTTCCACCTGGAATTCACCCTCTGGGTCCACCTGCACCACATTCCAATAAATGATGTGAGTGTAATCATATACATATTTCTTTAGTAATGAAATATGAAAAAAAATATGAATTCTTAAGCATGCTGGAAGAGCCATCTTGTATGCCACGGGTCCAATCCTTTCCAATATTTGGAAGGGTCCAAATAACCATGGTGCTAATTTGGTTTAACTTCCCAGCTTTAGGGAGCTCTTTTTGGGCTTGAATCGTAGGTAAACATGGTATTCAACCAAAAACCTATATTTTTGGGTCAGCATAGCTCTTTTAGCGACCCTGTGCCACCTTCAAATTCTTCTATACTCCTTGAACAGTTTGTTCTATGTCTTGCAACATTTCAGGTCCTATCATCAAATGAGCCACAGGACTATCCCAACTAACAGGGGTAGTACACTTCCTTCCATAGAGTATTTCAAATGGACTCATCTTGGTAGAGGCTTGGTAGACATTATTATATGCAAATTCTACAAGATGCAAATAATCTTCCCGCTTAGTGGGTTTTTCCATGACATACATCCTTAACATTTTCTCAATGACTTGGTTTGATTGTTTTGTTTTCCCATATGTTTCAGGGTGATAGCTAGTGCTAAAGTTTATATTGGTTTCCAACCCTAAAAATAATGACTTCCAAAAGTTGGATATAAACTTGACATCCCAGTCATAAATTACCATTTTTGGCACTGCATGAAGTTTAAATATCTCCTTTAGGAATATTTATGCAACATTGACAACCTTATAAGTCAATTTCACATGTATAAAATGAGCAGACTTGCTTAATTTATCAACAACAACCATAATTGAACCATATGGTTTTTGAGTCAAAGGAAAACCTGTAATAAAATCCAATGATATTACCTCCCATTTCCATTCAGCAATTGGTAAGGGTTGTAACAAACCTGTAGGATGTTGGTGTCCAGCTTTCACCTGTTGACATTCCAAACATTTATACAGGAATCAACTAGATTTGTCTTTTAACCCAAAAATCCCCCAATCAGCTATCAATGGCCTACACCACCCAAGGACACCATCTCACAACCTTCATATCACTCCATTAGACCCCCACACCCTCAAAATAGCCTAAGGATGAAGAAAAGTGCTTAAAAACCGCAAAAAAGAGCCCAAACTAGTCTCCCATGAGCTAAAGCCCCCAAAAGGGGGCTAAAACCCTAAAAGGAGCTAAAGTTAGGGAATAAGGGGCTAAAATCCCAAAAAAGGGGCTAAAGCCCTGACCAAGGGCTTAAAACCCTAAAATCCCTTGGAAAATCTGTAAAAGGATGGTGGGGGGTCACTCTCAAAACAATTCTCCCTTGCATATTGTTATAATGCCTGTGGATTCCTTGACACACATTTGCCTCTCAAGCCACCCATGCTCCCTCTCCTCCATTTCCATTGTTTTGCATGTTATTGTAGCTTAGAATTTGTTTGCAAGTTTTGGAGGTGGAACCCTAACCCATTATGTGCAGAGGGGTTCAACCTTGCTCAGTTTTTCTTCTTTCTATCATTCGTTTTAGTTTACTATTCTGTTCATTACATTTACATTTTATTCTCTGCATTTACCCACTAGCAAAAACTTGCCCTTCTATCCTATAGATAGAAGGGAGCCATTCTTGCCCCTGTAGTAGGGAGAAATCCTTACTACAGAACTTGTGACCATACTGAGTCGATCCCATAGGATCCTTAGGTTTATTTTTCAAAGTTTTAGTTTATAGTTTTGTTTTTTGCCCTAGTTTAGTTTTCCATTAAATATATCTTAGATTCTTATTTATTTACATTTCTAGTTATTGTTGATCCTCCTCAAGGCCAATCCAAGCCCATTTGGCCATAGTACCAGTTATTGTTGGACATTCTGTGGTTTGCAAATCACTCAACTATGCAAAAATGATCGAACCAAAGTTCTAAAAATTCACCTATGTTTGGGCTCATTTTCAGCCCAAACAGTTGAGCCATTTGTGAATTTGCTTTCAATTAGGGGTAAGAGCGCCTATTTCCAAAGTGGGTTTTCAACCATTTGACGTAATTCGTCACAGTTTGATCAGAATCCACTTTGTAAAAATAGGAATTTTATAGGTGCATGACCCATTTTTGGGCTTCACTATTTGCTTTCATAGGGATTGTCAGTGTGGCTCAGGCACCTCTGTCTAGCACACCATTTCAATTTCAGTTTCAGTTTCTATTTTCAGCAATTTATTTCGTGAACAATGTGTAAATGTCAAGTAAATGATTATGGCTTAATAAAATGAACCTAGTCTAACTAACATCAGCTTAAAAACATACTATCTTGCTTCCCCTTCCTCCTCTACTCAGTCATCACCCTCTGGGGTATTCTGGGATATGACAAAGGGAAAGCTCGTATAGATCTAGGTACTCCACTATATTGTTCCAAACCATTAAAATTGGGTGACCTAGAAGGTAGAGGGGGTAGAGAAGGAGGGTTTCTCATGGCATTAAGCATCCTCCCTGTTGACCAACCTAGCATCTAGGAGGTGACCTGCAGATCTATAGATGGGCTTAGTCCCATTGTGTTGAGAGCCCAGCACCTTCTCTTGGTTGAAGAGGAATATCAGTGTGAGGTAGACATCTAGTTAGGCTAGAAAACATTCAGGGTTAATCACTGTATTTGTTAACAATTTTTTATTATTTATGCTTCCATACATAACCATAATGACATGAACTCTACCATGATGAATTCATAAACCATTTGCAGCAACCAAATACCAGGAAAACAAACACACAAATACACCATACCAACTAATTAACCCAACTCAGTTCATGACATTGAGTGAGCCTTAAAATTTACTGATTTACACTAAGTACAAACACCTCTGTAGTCTTTGAGGACATAATTCCTTGACTACATCAACTATGGGACATACTTGGGCTCTACCCATAAACTCATTGTGAGGATTACCACAGGAACCCCAAAGTAGCTGGCCGCTAAGAGGAATTGCCAAGCGAAATGGGAAACGACCCCTTCCGATTGAGTAGAAACACCTATGAGGAACAAGCCAAGCATTGTCTTCTGGTAGTCTTCGTGGCTGAGAGACTACCTTCAGCCAATAGGAAGCCACTAAAATCGGGGTCCAAATCTCATTCCCACCAGTTTCATACATAAAATCAAACACAATTGATCCTCCACGCTCTTCCTCATGCCTAAGAGGTGAACCACCACCATTCAGAACACTTGATCAGCACCGTTGAATCCATTCTCAGTGATATCCCGCACCATCAGAGGGCCACACAGCCTCTGATTCTGATTCAGACCCATATCATTCTGAGCTAGACCTCCACACCGCACCATCAAGCCCCATGGCTAGTGCGAACCCGGATCCATTTTCTAGCCTAACCTTAGTAAGTGGACACATGTCCACATCACAACTTGTCACCCATAACTTCCAAAGTGGCACAGTCATGTAGATTGTCATTAGTCAGTTTCCACCACCTATAGTGACCATTTAAGTTGTCCCACTTGCAGCACACGGGGGCAGTGGCCCTTCCACACACACTGCTTCTCCTACTACACATGGGGGCAGGGGACCGTCCACTTACATTGCCCCTATTGTCATACATGGGGGAAATGTCCCTGCCACTCATATTATCCCACCCAAAAAACTTGGGGGCATTGGCCTATCCACAATGGTGCCACCGCAAGCACCCCTAGTTGTACAGATGCATTATGCACTTGCAAACCCCACCCCCATCACACCCCCATCCCACATCAACTTGGGGTCAAATATATCCTTCATGGCTGATTTTAACTTACTTGATTTGTCTAGATTAACAAATGAAGCCATCCACCATCAAGCTTTTTGGCCACCCATGACAACTAAGCTACCATTAGACATCCCCAAGTTTGAAGGAAAAGTAGGGGAATGTCCCCAAAACTACATAATGACATTCCATCTATGGTCCTCATCGAGCAGCATTGTAGATGACTCCATTAGGCTAAAACTATTCTAGTGCAACCTTACAAGTGTTGTGGACAAATGGTACATTGAGCTACCACAAGCCAAGTACTCGGACTTCAACTCCCTAGCCTTCATGTTCCTACACTACTTCCAACTCCTAGTCAGATATGACGAGGGAGTGGAGATCCTGTTATCCTATCACCAAAGAACTGCCACTCATATAACTGACCATATCCATGAGTGATGGCGACATCACAGTCTATGCAAAATACAACTTGATGACAGGATCTTCTTGGATTGGTTCCTTAAAAGACCTTTCTCCCACCCATAGAAAAGGACGTCGCATCCAAATGTACCCAATCCAAAGAAGATGCCATATTGAAGGCCCAATAGTTTGGCCTTATTTATGCTCAGTCTGGATATTTGTACACTGTCATTCAATATGCTCCCCGTCTAAGTACCTCCTACCGCGATGCACTGGGGGCATCCCACACTGCGAACGACATCATAGGGTCAGTTTCCCAACAACCACAGCCTCGACTAACACCACCTGCCATTACACCACAACCAAGCAACATTGCTAGTGTTGCTTACCAGAACCAAGCTCCAGAATATGCAAGAATGATGTCCCAGTTTGGAGCAAAAACCTCCTACACACAACCTATGCCACCATAGCAGGTTTAGGCCATGGCTTGGCCAACACAACAGTATGTGGGTTAAATTCCCACATTTCTGGCACCACCACCCCCATAAATCTACTATGCACTTCCAGTGCAACAATTTCAAGCCCCTACCCCTGCTCCACCCGCTCCATTGGGACAAGTGTTTGCACAACAAAAACATCCCAACCAACCTGCCCCCAAGAATTAAGAAGGGCAAGCTAGAAATAATCGGCCTCTCAACCAAGGTAATAATCAACTGTAGGGAGGCGATCAACAACCGAACCCTCCCAACAATGCCATAGCAAACCGGCTAGCCCAAAACCCCCCACGATAGAATGCACCAAGACGCAACACTCCATTGTGCAGAAACCAACCATGCACACTCTGTGATGTTTATGGACATTACACATTCGACTGTCCCCTCATGACTCGCCCTAAGCAATCCATTCATTAGAGGAAATTTGGGGTCTAAAATGGGCCTTATAAGAAAATGTGCCAAAATAAGTTATTGTGATTTGGAATTCAAGAACCAATAGAATTTCAATAAAATAAGTCAACCGTAATGGTTGAATTGACATATTTGTCATTAAAAAAAACTACTTTTTTTGTTCGTATTTTCGACATATCTCATTGTGTTTTTACTCAAATTTCGATCAAGAGATCTTGTTGGATGTGGAATTTGATTTTGCATCCAACGAGTACCCACACTGCATACTTTTGATGGACCTCGCTACCCCAAAAACAAGAAATACCTGAAAAAACATGATGATGATGTCATCATCACATTTTTGTTTTTGGGGTAGCGGGGTCCATCAAAAGTATGTAATGTGGGTACTCGTTGGATGCAGAATCAAATTCCGCATCCAACGAGCTCTCTCAATTGAAATTTGAGTAAAAACACAGGGAGATATGTCGAAAATACGAACACAAAAAGTAGTTTTTTTCTTTGTTCCTCCAAAATTAATCAATATTATTTTATTATTTTAAGTATTATTTTATTATTTTCCTTAGGAGGCCCATTTTAGACCCCAAAATTCCTCTAATGCAAAACAAGGCCCAACAGGTTGCCAACGCTGCCAATCAAGCCCAACCCAACCTAGGACCACAATGACCTCTCCCCATGGTGCTTCAAAACCCAGTACTAGACCTAGGATTGGTGGCAACCGCTCCCCCCCCCAGGCCAATCCCAACGCTCCGGGGGAACCTCCGATGGCCGAAACAGGTGTTCACCACCTGCTAGCCATGACGACTAAAGAGGTCAACTTACAAACAAGAAGAAATCAATATGGTACCACCATTGAACCTGCTGAATCATTAACAACATCCATGTATAAGAGAATCAACTTGCCTCTCCAATTACCCCTATTCCCGCACCCTCCCGTATGTAGAATCGCCAATAATACCACATCTAGAGCTGCAGTTAGCTATAGAATTGTGGATGATTTGGCCCAAATTCCAACCGCCATGTCCGCTCTTGAGGCACTTAAAATTTTCCCAACACAGCCAAAAGCCTTACTAGCCACCCTAGTGGTAGTACACCCCTTCAAATCCAAGTTCATCACCTTTGACACGGAGAACAGGGAACCATGCATGCCCTTCACTATCTCCTTTCAAATCTAGGTGTCCATCTAGAATTTGGTTGTGCACCGATGCATAGTGGATGAGGGATCATCCACGTGTGCCATGTCTACCTTGGTTTGGTAGAAACTTGGATAACCAATTCTGCAACTATCCTCCACAACTCTGTGGGATTATGATGGACATCCCACTAAATCCCAAGGGATCCTCCCCTATGTCCCCATCACGTTAGCTAGGAAGACAATGCTGATCGACATAGAATTCGTCAATGCTCAACTAGACTACAAACTCCTCCTCGGAAGGAGTTACATGTATTCCATGAGAGCAGTCGCATCAACTGTCTTCCATCTCATGATGTCCCCCCATGAAGGGAAGATTGTGACAGTTGAACAACTCACTTATCATGATTTGAAAGGGTTAACAGCACCTACCAATGTTATCCCTACCATCACCACCATTGAGCCGCAAGGGACAACCATACATGCCAATGTTGTCCCTGCAACCATTACTATGGTTGACAACACACTAGCCTCGCCGCTGTTGAATGTGGGCCCTGGGTTGTTTACCGATCCCACCATGATGATTCCTTTCCCATTAGTGTTGCCACTGCCGACACAAAATGAAACTGCAGACTTGTGCATGGTCTCATCTAGCACTGCTGCACCCAAACAACAATCATAGATGCATCCCCAACCACAACCACAACATCGTCTGTAGCCACACCACCAATAGCAGCCGCAACACCACCCGCAGTAGCAACATTACGAACAACCACATCCCCACATGCAACCAGTCGAGAGTTATGTTGGCTCATCCCCAGTCCATATGATTCCCTTCCTCTTTCCCCCACCCGGTGTCATGAGCAAGCCGGTCATGGCCACCTTAAGCCTTCCCAACTTTACATTGGGAATTCCAGTGTGGTATCTTGATCCACCAGCTCAACCAGCAATGCCCCAGGTTGTCTTAACCCTGGTGCAATTGATTGCAATTGAGTCTCACCCTCCACCCGGTCCATGCAAGACAACCACTACACCTACACCAGCATAGCCCCAACCCAAAAGAGCCAGGGGTAAGAATACAAAAACCATCGTAGAGCCACGACAAGTCCCACCTTGTGCCGTCTGTGAGCAACAGGGCCATCCAACTCAGAACTGCCCTAAAATCCCAATGATCCATGTGCATTTAGATGCCATGGATATGAATGAAAACATCCCTGTGGTTGAACTCCCAACCACACCAATAGTCAGGAACAAGGCATTGAAAACAAACCATGCCTGCGCCCTTTGCAGCTTGTATGGACATTACTCCCACCATTGCCAATATTTGCCCAAATTTTGAATGGCTCTTGCTGACCTCCGTCACCATTCCCTTGAGTCTGAGATCAACTTGATCGAAGAACTTCACCCACCACCTCATTTTTCAGACACCATGTCCATTTACATGATGTCTAGTTCCCCCGACCAGCTCATCCCCATCTCCAATGACGGTCCATCAAATCAGTCACTTCATTGCTTCAGCAACAATGAGGAGATACTTGAAGCTCTGACCGCCCTGGAATACCCATGGGATGACATGCACCATCGCTCATTCTTCCTCCCTTAAGAACTTGTGTCGTAGTCTAACCAGTTTTCCATGGAGACCAAATATTTCATCCATGGGAAGGTCGACTGGTTCAAGAGCCCCATCCCAGCACGAGATGCTTTCGAAGAAGGGAATATGGTGAACATTTCACCAACCATTAAAATCAACATCTCAACCAATTCTGAGATTGTTGAAGAAATCATGCTGGGGAAATCTTGCTCCCCGGAAGAGGTTGATTCCTACAAAGCTCTCTTCCAAGAATTTTGCGACATCTTCACCTAGTTTTACACTGAAATACCCAACCTAGATCCATCCATCATGGAGCACCATATCGACACATGGCCTAATGTGGCACCTGTACACCAAAAGCAATGGCCCATCCATCCATCCAAAGTGGCTGTGGTGAAATCCAAGATAGAGAAGTTGCACACAGTCGGCTTCATTTATCCCATTGCGCACACCACTTGGGTTTCTAATCCTGTTCTTGTGAATAAAAAATAGGGTACCATTTACGTTTGCACAGAATTTCATGACCTCAATGGGGCATGTCCCAAAGACAACTTCCCCGCACCCTTCATCGATCAAATCATCGATGCATGCGCCGGACATGAAGCCTTTTCCTTCATGGATGTTTTTTTTGGATATAACCAAATCCAAATCCGAAAAGAATATCGTTATAAGATGGCATTCACAACCACATGGGGCATATTCATGTATCGAGTCATGCCCTTTGGCCTAAAAAATGCTGGAGCCACCTTCTAGCATGCCATGACACACTGCTTCCACAGCCTCATTCACATTATGTTGGTTTGTTTCAACAACCTCATCACGCGGTCACAGAAGTAAACACAACACACAAACGACTTGCGACAAGTCTTCATATGATGTCGCTAGTATGGAATCTGCTTGAACCCGTTCAAGTGTGTTTTCTGTGTCCCCACAGGCCATCTACAAGGATTCATAGAATGACTGCTGATCCTTGGAAAGTCCAAATGACTTTCCCTCTAACGTCACCCCTTTGAGTGACAACGTTACAACTTGTATTATAGTTTTTCCATTTTTTTTTTTACACATTTTTCAAAATTGAGTCTTGTTTATCGTTTCCTCTCACTACTTTAGATGGAGCACACCTCAAACCGTTATATGGGATTCGAAGATGGTCTCTGAACCTCGCCTTGGCTGCATGGGTAATCTACTCCCCCTCGCATGAGTTGATCCACATCGATGGAATATGTGTGGGCATTGCAACCAACAATCAGGATAAATATGATGATGTCAATGGCCTCTTTGCCGCTGCTCTCCAGTTAGACATTCACCATCTCGATGTCTTCTTAGACTCCCAGCTTCTTGTTTCTCAATTGAACAACCACTACTGAGTTCATGATCCCTGCCTCTTTAGAAAATACTTATGCACTAAACAGATGGTTAGAACATCTGAATCCATCACATTCACACATGTTCCCAAAAACCTCAATAGTGTTGCAGATCAAATGGCTAACGATATTCTGAATTGGCACATCCACAACCCCATATAGGAAATATACAACCATAACATCATGAATAATCATGTCTAAAAAATACACGGACAATGACATTTGCATTCCACAGCATAATAAAAAGAATCACTGTTGTACAGGATAATTCACCTAATAACCTAGGTCTGGGGGTTACCAACATACTCTAACACTTGCATACAATTTGACTTTAAAAGTACAGAATAGGAAATAGGAAAGTAGCAGGAACTTACTTGTAAAATACGAAGTTTGATCCAAGCTAGATTTTTCCTCTTTGCTCCACTTCCAAAGTCTCCAGGATAGTTCCTCCTTCACCTGTTAATAAACACTCTTCCACATACAGAATGATTCATATATATAGATGCAGGTTAGGAAAATCATATATCATATTGAAATGTAAACATTTACTAATCCGCAAGATATGAAACACATATGGAAGAACTAATATCTTTATTAACAATAATAGAAAGAGTTTAGGTTACAACCCAATGTCTGAACAAGGACTCCTCTGTCACTAAAGGACTCTGAGTTTCTCTGCTCCAAATATTTCTGTAGACAATCCACCAGCATAACTTTGCTCTCCAAGTATGACTATCAAACCCCCTCCCCAAGGCCTCTATTTATATGGATGAAAAGAGGAAGTTCTCGAAGGTTAGTGATGTTGTGGCAGTTAGGAAGATTAAGTTAAATGAATGAACTAATCTTCCATTATCGAGTGTTTTTAAATATTAATTTTGAGGAAACCATACGCGGGTCTGTAGTAGAGCAACCTGCGTATGATACGTGACCTTATACAAGTGTAACCAGTGTATACAGGTATGCGTGATCTGCTGAACATGATACTCGTGTATGATGCACGAGATTCCAATAGATATAGTCGCAAACACTACTCAAAATCTCAAAATGGAAAAGTAATCAGCTGGGCATATAGGCAATGTATTTCATCATCAACCAAGGTATAATGAAACTAGGCAAACCTCAATCCATAAGTGTCCTTTTGTGTGCCGACCTAAGGGATGTCAGCACTCGGACGGAGAGGTGCTAATCAGGTGTATAACAGATGCCCCCTAATGTGTGAGGTCAGAGGGGAACGATGGCCGAAATACATTATAATAGTAACTCTAGAGAAACTCAGAAGTCCAGTGGAGCAGAAGGAGTACCTGAAACCAATACATAATAATGTCATATACAAAGCTATATCTGAGGATGCTATGTTCAATTTATGGGAACACTAGCTCCTTTACAATATTTGATTACATCATATGATACGGGTAAAGACCACGTATAGTACAAAGGTGGATCGAAGCCACAACATAATAATGATGAGTCCTCAAAGATATGGAAGCTGGATATAGAAACGGAACATAGTCTTGCGCAACTTAGTTCATAAGTGAGGAACTAAGGTCTTCATACAATATCCCAAAGAACCAAGTACAATCCAAGCCATGTGAATAAGGGTAAGCTGAAGTCGAACATGGAAAGGATTCAACAGTTTGTCAACCAATAGATGATAATTGACAACTGAAGCAAAGGAGTTCACCAATGATGAAAGTGAATCTAGAGGTACCATCGTCAAAACTCTAGGTCTTCGTCATCAGGAAGTACTGAAATGGAACCATACTGTGATAGGGAAGGCAATAGATCCTCCAACGGATCACAAGAGTGACTAGGAACTGGGAAAAAAAAGGGAGACACAAGTAAATGGATAACAGATATAACAGTGATGGGATCAGGTGATAAATCAGACATTAGGTATAATCCTTGAATAGTGAGCACGACACAGAGATGACCCAAGGCAGCATACAATGGATAGATAGAACAACTAGACTTATCTGTCATGTAGGAGACATGATCAAATTCCCCAGGTATAATGGACAAGAGGAGGAGTCAAAACTCAAAGTGATAGCTGAACACAAGTGTATACTGAAACATGGATATCAGAAAGAAAAGAGTGTTATGTTCAAGGATGACATGCTGCCATTACTGAAAACAAGAGAAAACTTTTTCCTTACCTTCCCTGTTAAATTTTAACGAGTCCAGGAAAGCCAACTCGGTTCCCTCTTCATTTTTTAACAAGCTTGAAGAGATGGGAAAATAATGCTTGATACACTAATACGTGGATTTAATGAGCCCAAACTAGTACATGCTCATGTGGTATTTTCATATTTAGAGAGTCTGAAAATGCCAAGAAGACTCCAAGGGGGGTCCTTTTTCGTCCAATTTAGTCTCCTGAGGCCGAAAAAGTATAAAACAAACCACAGAAGAACTCTCTTAACTTCCGAAGAAGAAAAGGTGAACCTTTTTCGTACTTAGTCGGGGAGGTCCGAAAAAGGTTAAATTACCACCTACCCAACACTCCTTCCATAACAGCATAAAATAGCTTGAGTTTTATGAGTGTGAAGGAAAGCAAGATCACTCGGAAAGATCCATTTGGTTATGAGAAATGGGGCTGACAACAATAAACTCGTTGCTTTGTTCTTGAGTGTTTAACGAGCATGACAAAGACACAAAGTACACTCAGAATCTTTTTCATGTTTAGGTCCAGAGCATGAAAAAGAGAAAACTAAGCTCATACTGGGTGTTCCTTTTCCGTAAATTTAGTCCCTCAGGTCCAGAAAAGTGATAAACCTATACCTGAGAATACTCTTCTCAATTCCGAAGAAAAGAGAGTGATCCTTTCTCGTATTATTCCGCATGGTCCGAGAAAGAGATAACCTACCACCAATGTGGATGCCCATTCACATATTCTTAACGAGCCTGAACGGATAAGTTTACTCGGAAGTCAAGTCTATTTTGAAGGAGTCAGACCTGGGCCTAAAGAAACTCCATAGGGCAGGGAGTCCTATAAAGGGATAGCTTGTAAAGAGAGATTCAGAAGAAGCTCTATTTGGCGTGAAAAATAGCTATGAGGAAACCGCTGGGCCTGAAACAGTGACGAAATGAGTACCAAAGGATGGCAAAGGCATATAAGGATGATACTCATGAAATAGGGATCCTAGCTACGGAAGAACAATGGTAGAGACAAGGGACTAATGGCTTAAAATACCATAGTCCGTGGCAAAATGTTGCATACTAAGGTTAATGTGGAGTGATAAGTTGCCAACATGTGTTGGGAAGAGAAAAAACCACCCTATAGAAGCATCAACACTTTGAAATAGTTAGTAAACCTGTTCCAAGGTACAAAAAGGGATGGTATTAATCAATTGACGTGTCAAACTATAGAAAAAACCAACTTTACGAAATAATTTTTCTATAAATAGTTTGAAAAACAAAAAATTTCTCACCATTGTACTTTTTGAACCAAAAAGGAAAGTTTTACCCTCTAACTTTGATTGCTCGTTGTGGACAATTGGACCGGTGGAATTTAGATCCGTCAATGTCAGGTAAATCTACACCCTGTGCTCTTTAATTTCATCCAAACAAATTTTAGAATTAATGGTCAATTCAATTTAATTCATCAATATAAAAAATGGCAAAATGTATACATGGGTTGCTGCATAGGAAAGCCGTGCATACGCGTTTGATGCGCGAGTTGCTGCATAGGGAAGTCATGAATGACTCGCGAGCTGTCCTAATGGACAGTCGCGCATACTGCGCCATAGCTAAAAGATTTAAAAATAGGTCAAATTTTTTAAATTTTTATGATGAATTACTGAATCACACTATGTGTTTTTTGTCAGGAAAATATGGTGCTGGAGTGGAGGGAGAGGGAACATGAGATGATGGACCAAGCGGCTCTCCAAAGCCCGCCTACTATCTAAGCATTGTGGAATAGTGGACTATTCAAGTTTTTCTGCACATCACCCATGCGGGCCAATGTCCCCATATTAGAGTTCTTGGTCAGTTATTAGGACCATGACCCGGGGATGTTCAACATCCAAGGTGAGACTTTAGAGCTTACCATAGAGGACATCTATTTCATTACCAAATTATCACATCGGGGAGCACCAATGAACCTGGAGGGCACTGGCAGGGGTGGTGACCCCTTGAGTGTCCAGAACTATGTTGATGTATTCTGCAGGCCAGGTACTCAAAAGAAGGGTAGTAGCATTCTCATCGTAGACATACAGGACTTTACGCTGCAGGTATTGGCTAGTACTATTGTTAGACTTTCAGGGTCATCAGGACTACATCATGCCACCAGGACTCAGATGAGAGTGGCGGTTGATTGTTTCAGAGGCATACTCTTTGATTCGTGTACAGGGATTGCCCCCATCATGAGGAGGCAATTATCCAACTATAGGAGGGGGAGACGGAAGAACTTTGGTTATGCTAGTATATTGGTAGCATTCTTCTTTGAGAGGGTTCCAGCTATGAGCCCTGCGATACCCTTACAGGTCCGTCATCCACGGCAGTCGAGGCTGAGCTGGTGGGGAGATATCTTCCTCCGTCAAGGAGGAGGAGATGTAGTACAGAGCATGTATGGCGATGATTTTTATACATGGTGGGAATGGCAGGTGCCAGCATTGGAGTAGTTTCCATATGCCGGATTAGATTTTTGAGGTGATCCGGACCTAGTCCTCCCTCCAGGAGGAGCATTGGGAGAGATGGGTAAGTCATTTTTTATTTTTTATCATTATTAAATTTTTATAAATTTTTCAATGATATGATATATACATATGCACAAGTCTGAATCCTACTCGTGTCAAAATGAATATATTGGACCGGTCCGCCCTGAAGGGCACCCATGTACCTTTGTACGTCCTGTAGCAGGAGGAGATCCTGGGCTGATCCAGGTACTCGAGGCGAAGCTGACTAGGCTTACCGAGCGGGTACCCACTATACGGATAGAGCATCTCCCTGTAGCTATGCAGGAGTCTGTAGTTGGGGTTCCACCGGCTTGGCTACGGCTTTTCAGACGGGTAGCCAGAGCAGTATGAGCATATAGAGATGCAGTGGAGGCTGCCGAAGCTGAGGAGGCTGAGGAAGCTAGGGGGCACAGAGATCACGGGGACCAAGGAGGTCCCAGTGGCCATGGAAGGCAGGCTTAGTTTTAGGCATTTTGATGGATTTTGATCCACTTTTTGTATATTTTGTACATGATGGGATCTACGAATCATACTTGACCTATCCTATGTATGAACAGATATTTATATATATATATATATATTTGTGTTTGGTTGTCAGCTTATTTACAAATGTTTTTTATGTATTTGCTGTATATTTTATGGAATGTGTGTGAGATGCCAGTCCAAAACATAATTATCATATGCATCAGTTAATTAATTTTGGTTTCGTGGAATGTGATTAAAAGTAATAACTTCAAAATGTCTTTCCAGTAAACGTATTTGCATGAACTAACGTAACAATGTAGGATTACACACCTGGTAAGCTTGATTGAGCTGGGAAACAACCAACTGAGAATCCAAATGAACTTCAAGTTGGGTGATGCCTCATGACAAAGCATCCCATAGGAGCTCAATGACAGCGCTATATTCAGCAACATTATTGGAAGCAGGAACTAGACAAGCGCCACCCGCGGCAACAAGCTATCCTGAAGGGGAATAGATAACCCATGCTGCCGAAGCCAGGTTACAAGTGTGACGGCTGGTGCCATCAGCAAAACCTACATACATCTCGGAAGGCATCTGCAACAACTAGCAGATAGTATAAAAACGAAACTGACAACCTAATGTACATAAAAATACATACATTAATATACAAGAAAAAGTGCTAAGCCTAGGCATAATACTTCTTCAAGTAGAGCCCATTTCTAAGCTCAGGAAGATTATTCCCATAATAATCCACTAATTCATATGCACCTTTACTCAAAAATTTAGACACAACATAGGGTCCCAACCACATAGCCTTGAATTTTCCTGCCCCCAGGGGCTCTTTATCTTGATCCCAGAGCAAGACAAGTTCCCCCTCAGAGAAAACCCGAGGTTTGACCATTTTATCATATTGAGATTTAACCCTATTCTTATGAGCCTGATTTGCAGTCAACGCATCTCTACGTTGTTCATCAAGATGTTCTAAATGGAGCAATTGTTCTTCAAGCTCAGTTGTGTCAGGTAGCACATGAATAGCTATCTGCAAGGATGGGATTTCGCATTCAATCGGCGTAATAGCTTCCACCCCGTGAACGAGTTGGAAGGGCGAAAAACCCGTAGCAGTTTTGACATTGGTTCAATAATCCCAAAGAGCAGGATATAACATGATGTGCCAATTTGAATGGGCTGTATCAATAGTACATTTAAGTATATTTTTTAAAGTTTTGTTTACAGCTTCAACCTGACCATTTGCTTGCGGATAATAAGGAGAAGAGTGTTCTTGTCGAAATATGAGCATGGTGGTTAGCTCTGTCATCATGTGATTTTGGAAATGACTGCCATGGCCAGTGACAATCACTTTGGGAATACCAAACCTAGCAATAATCTGATTAAATACGAAGTAAGCTGTCGTTTCCCCATTGTCTTTGAAAGTAGGCATTGCCTCTGCCCATTTTTTGAAATAGTCGACAGCGACAATGATGTATTTGTGCCCCCCAGCCGAGGTTGGGTTGCATGTCATATAATCGATCCCCCACTTCATGAAGGGGCCTACCGAGACGACGGGAAACAAGGGAGCAGGATGCGATCGCATTTTTCTGGTGTACAGCTGACATGGATGACAGCATTTCACAGCTTCCACACAATCTTTAAAGATGGTGGGCCAGAAATACCCGGCACGTAATATCTTCTGGGCCATTGCTAACCCAGATAAATGACCCCCACACGCTCCACTATGGGAATCATTTAGGAAAATCTCCACTTCCTCATGAGTAAGGCAGCGGCGCAAGACAGAATCTACCCCTGTTTGATATAATGTATCTCCGATTATGAGGTAGTTTTTAGCATGAAGACGTAGCTTGCGTCGGTCTTCCCTAGAGTAAGCGGTAGGATAGTTCAAAGTCTGGAGATATATGAGAATATCTCCGTACCAAGGATCAGAGGTTGATATAAGGAAGATGTGCTCATCTGGGAATGAGTCATCTTGAACCACTACATCTTCTTCCGTAGGGAATTCTGCTATAAGCTCGGCAAAAACTAAGGACTTTTTGGATTTAGCGGATTGGAAAACCAAGTCAAACTCTTGGAGAATGACTATCCACTTGTTGAATTTTCCCCCAACAATGCATCAGGATAAAACATATTGGAAAGGGTTTACATCCACCACTACAGTAGTGGTCCTCAGTAAGATGTAGTGCCGTAACCTCTGTACAGCATAAACAGCCGCTAAGGCTAACTTCTTGACATGGGAGTACTTAAGCTCAGGCCCAACCAGAGCGAGGCTAAGATAATAGACAACATGCTCAACGAGCTTGTCGTCCTCCTGAACTAGTACTACCCCAATGGTAGACTTCGACGCGGCCAGATATAATAAAAAATCCCTAGAGTAATCTGGTGGGCGTAATAAAGGAGCCGACAACAAATATTTCTTTAATGCCTCGAACGCGAGTTGCGCAGTTTCATCCCATACAAATGGGGTGTCCTATTTAAGCAGGCGCATGAAACCTTTTGTGATCTTGGCATAATTAACGATAAAACATCGAAGGAATTTATACTTACCTTGTAGACTCTGAAGTTGCCTAAGTGAATGAGGAGGAGGCAGATTTACAATGGCCTCGACTTTTAACGGATCCACCTGTATGCCCCTACTAGAGAAAATGAATCCAAGCAATCTACCTGATTCGACGCAGAAAACACACTTGTGGGGATTCAAGCGAATTTTATAGTACCCGCATCTCTCAAAAATCAACCGTAAATGATCTGGATGCTAGATCCTCTTGTGAGAATGAGCAGGCAGATCATCCAGGTAAGGCTTGAAAATGGCTTTTATATCATGAAAAGCAAAGTTCATGGCTCGTTGAAAGGTTTCCCTTGCATTTTTCAATCCAAAGGGCATTTTTCTATACGCGAATGTACCCCAAAGGCAAATAAAAGCCGTTTTATGCTGGTCTTCCGGTTTGATTTGGATTTGATTGTAGCCGGAGAAAACATCCATAAATGAGAATACTTCACTACCCGCACATGCATCTATGATTTGATCAATAAACGGTGTAGGGTAGTTGTCCTTGGGACAGGCTTTGTTAAGGTCTCGAAAGTCCGTACAAATGTGAATAGTCCCTTGCTTTTTATCAACAGGAACTGGGTTGGACACCCACTCAGTCAAAGCAACGGGATATATAAAGCCTGCTTTCAACAGCTTTTCGACCTCTTCCTTCACAGCCGCTGCTTTACGTGGGTTCACGGGGCGTAATTTTTGCCGAACCAGCTTAGCATCAGGATAGGTTGGGATCTCATGTTGAACAATATATGGATCAATGCCTGGCATCTCCTCATATGACCAGGCAAAGATATCGTGGAATTCCTTGAAAAGGGTAGTATAAATAGCAATCTCCTCCGGAGAGAAGTTTGCACATATATAGATATTTTCCATGACATCTGGCTTTACAGAGATGTTGATTGGTATATTAGCGGAAATTTTTTCCATATTCTCTTCGGCAAACACTCCTTCCCTAGGTAAAGGATTGACGGGTGTATCAACATCATCTGACAGTATCACATGGAACTCTTGGTTTTCTATCTTGCTTAGCTCTGGAAGGAAATAAGATCGATGATGAAGATCCTCACATATCTTCTCACGTGAACACATAGCGTCCAGAATAGCTTCATCTGAAGGAAAAATAGTGTCTAAGCAATCTATGGAATGTAAAGAGTTTTCTGCCCATGCAGGCATATAAACTTCTTCCAGATCATCCGAGACTGTAAGAGGATCTGGAATGGGATCTACAGTGGTTTGGGTAATAGCTTGATATGCCACTTCCATTGCAGACAAGAGCACTTCTGGTTCCTGAGGGGTTGGGAGGACCCAAGGATCAGTCCTATCGACCACCGAATCAATGGAATTCCCTACAGTAGTAGAAACAAGATAAAGGACTGGATCTGGAATATCGAATGTGCCCATCAATGATGCGTACAGTCCAGCCCCCAAGCTCTGTGCAGCAGGTTTGGCCTGATCAACCAATGGCACAGTGGAATATTTAGACTCTAAGTGGCCTTTATGAGTAAAATCAAGTTGGTCAACAGTGACTAGCTTGCCCTCATGTGGAAATACCATGACACGAAAGACAGCAAATGCAACAGCAGACATTGCATAAGTCCAATTCCTACCCAGAAGCAAATTGTAGCCCAATGGAGCATCAATCACTTCAACTTCAACAGAGACTGCTTTGCCAGCCAACTTAATCTCAAAAGCTGGTAGGATACCATGTGGATGGAAAGACCTTCCATCAAAATCAGTAAGTAAAGTGGTTGATGGGACCAGCTTTGGGGATTCGAGAGCTTTCCAACAAGCCAGGGACATAACACAAGTAGAGGCTCCCTCATCAACAACCACTCGTCCAATGGTCTTACCACCATGGACAACATCTATCGATAAAGCTACATGATAAGGGAGGCGAATTTTAACATTTGAGAGATTAAATTTTGCTAAGAGACTCGAAGAGTCCATGCTACCTAGAGCTACTAAGAGGGCATTCCGCTGAGCGGGAAAACTCTGTAGCACCTCCAAAGTTGACAGTGCACAAGGAGTCTGGGCCAAGTCTTCAACCATCGAGTAGTTAGAAGCGGCTCGGGCATTTGGGTTATGCAAAGTCTTCTTAAAGACACCTTTGGGTATCTTTGGCATTATTTCCGCAGGTTTCTCTATAGTGAGAGGGTTGGAAGATTCAACTACAGCTTTACCCTTCTCATCGGTCTCTTTCTCATAGTTCTTGTTCCTAGTTTGTAACAAAGTTGAGGATCTAACCATGTTGATATAATTAGGGTCAGAAGTAGTTTGACTGCCCCCTACTACAGTAGAAGCTGAAGCTGAATTTTGCCCTTAGGGAAATGGATCCTTCAGGACAGCCGGCGGTTGCATTTGTAATAGCTTCTGAGCTTGTTCCATGAGGGGAAAAAGATGAGTAATATGGTCCCCTTGGAACAACTTACAAGGGAACTTGACTTTCTTCTTTTCCTTTTTTCCCCCATCAGCATTGTTTGTAGGCTTTGGCTTGTTTTGATTTTGGTTTCCCTCTCCGTTTTTACCTTTCTTCTTCTTCCCGCCGGGCTGCTGATTTCCCTTCGAAGATGTTTGTGCAAAAACATTTTCACTTTGGGAGGAGGGGGCATCATTTTCTACCTCCACCGTAGACTGTTTGACAGACAATTGGTGAATTTGTTTTGTCAAAGACTCTACAGTGGGAGAATTTACAGACCCAACCACACCATCGGCATGGGGTCCAAGCTTGGGTTTCTTGGCCTCATGAGAAGGCCTTGGTGCCTCAGGGATGATTTCATATAAAATCCCAGACTGTGAATAAATCAAGTCCAACTGCTGGGCCCTGAGTATGGCTTCTTCCTCACTAGTCACTCCTGATGTGGAGACATCCTTAGATATATAGGGCAATAAATATTTAAGGAACCATTCTAATAGAAACTCAGGAGGGATGGTAGCTTTAATTAGGCTCTTTCACCTCCTCCACTCTTGGATATGATCCGAGATGTGGGTTTCCTTGTTTTGTCTAAAGGTGGACAACAAGTCTGTTCCAAAATCGTAACAGACTGGAAGTTAAAAGTGGCTAAGGAAAGCGGTAGCCAAGTCCCAGAAGCTGCTAAAAGCAGCAGAAGGCAGGTCAATGTACCATTTTGCTGCAGTACCCGTCAAGGTCCTCTGGAATAGCCTTAATCTCACTGAATCTTCATTCAATGAGTTGGAAGAACACCATAAGTGGAAGGTGGTGGCATGTGCCCTAGGATCTTCACTAGCCTTACCTTCGAACTTAGGGATGTCCGAGGGTAGTTTGGTGGGAACATGTGGCCACAAGGGGTCATGCCTCACCGGATCGTTCATCAATTTTGATAAGTCTGGAAAATTCAAGGTTGCCAGAAAAGGAAGATTTGGCCTAGCTGGTGTACTAGAGGTACTAGCTTGGGGATTAGAGGGACTTGCCCCCGATCGCCCATAAGTAAAGGTGGGGTTTCCCCCAGACATCGGTCGTGAAGTGGGTAGGTTTCTTTGGAACGGGTTCCATCCGTAAGCCACTGGGTTTTGGGTGGGAGGTGTAGTGTAAGTGGTTCGGGTCGTCCCCATAGAAGTTGGGGTCTGAAAGACTGGAGCAGGTATCCCTCCACTAAACAAAGAGAAGGGAGAGCTCGTGTATGGGACCGAAATAGGGGTTTGGTAGCTTTTCCCGTAAGAGGTGTTGCTACCAAACTGCACTCCTACGTATGAAGGAGGTGGACCTATGTATGGACTAGATGGGGGTATGTGCCCCCATTCCAAGGGAATCCTTGGACAAAGGCCGAGGATCCCACCGGACCACTGTGGGTAGTGTAAGGGAAGGAAGAAGGAATTATAGGCATACTAGGAATCCCAATAGCCATATCACCAGACATACTTCCTATGTTAGAGTAAACCGGTGGTTGGACCACCCAGCTTGCTGGAGTTAAGGGTGTGGAAGGTAAACTAGATCTAGGGGTACTAACCGGGGGAGGTAGTACCCCTTCAACCGAAAGGGTTGAGGTGAAAACAAATGAACTTTCTCCTTCAGAAGACATAGCTCTACCTACAGGTACACCTAGCACTGGTGAACTAAAAGGCCTAACCTGCATGATCATTGGATCGTTCAAATCAGTCAAGGGGGTATTATAATTTCTTGCAAACTCGTCAGCTTGCAATTCTTCAACCTCGACTGTGTCAAAGTAAAAGTGGTTAGCTATTAATTCCGGTTCACCAAGAACCTCACTTACTCCTACTGGTTCAAAAGAACCACCTGTGCTTAATCTCCACCTTTGGGGTAAAGGTGGAGGTTCC